>JAAGKR010004172.1:0-64850 GCA_011419295.1 Clarias macrocephalus
TTTCCAAATTGCCTGTAGTGTGTGAATGTTGACCAGAGGTCCTACCACGGTTGTATAAATGGGAATAAATACAATGGTCACCATTTATTGTCCGTAGTAGGACTACAGAGGTTCCTAGATGGATGGAGATACACACACACCAGGGCAAGTCCAAAATGATCCGCACTCTGGCTGTAGAATTTCGATTAATTCTTTTTTTTAGAAAAGACAAATACACAATTTTTAGACATCATCTACTTGCTTTTCAATACACTTTGTCCATCTGTCAACAAGCTTTCATATTCTCTCATTAAAATGTTTTAGGCTGAGCTGCGAGCCATGAATGCACTACTGTCATCACTTCTTCATCAGGAGTGAATCTTCATCTTCGTAAGGCTGCATCCAGGGGACCAAACAGGTCGAAGTCCAGTGGAGCGAGATGTGGACTGTGTGGGCAGAAGTGTGCAGATGTGCATTGTTATGCGAGATCACAACGCCCTTGGGCAGCAGTCCTCTCCATTTAATCAGACGTTTTCAGCTCTTCAATAAACATCTCGCTGTATCGAGCACTGTTGATTGTTGAACCTTTTTTTCTTAGAATGTTCCAATACTGGCCCTTGAGAATCCCACAAATCTGGAAGCTTCCATCTTCCAGCTGATGCTTGTCTTTTTAACTTTTTATTGGTTGGGGATTGAGTATGGTTTCGATAAATAATGGCACCCGGTACACCCTCAGAATAGAAAAAAACAATCGACGTTGGACGTTGTTCGTCACAAGTGGGGCATCCATTTTTGCTTGCACTGCAGTTACAAATGTATTGACGTAACACATTCAAACCTGGCGAGAACAGACAGCGCAGCCAGCTGGAGTGCGGATAATTTTTTGACTCACCCTGGTGTAAGTCAAAACACACACATACACATACATGGGAGTTGTTTCTACATGGTCACACTGCTCCATCAAGGCCTGTGCGATTCTAACACTGCGTGGCAGGGCCTTCCTCCAACAGATGTTCCCTGCCACTGGCATCCCACTGAAATGTGTTTGTGTGTGTCAGCATGGTGGTAATAGAGGGAGAAATAAATCAGGTCATAGGCATTTAGTAGGCCAGACTGCTGTGGTGTCATTAGGAATCCCATCACAAAGGAAAGGGGTTTACATGAAACCACCATGGCCATGCAGGGGAATTTTAACACTCTCGCATTAAACATGAGTTGTGGGTGATGGATGGGGTGAGAGGGAACGTGATGATGTGCTGATATACATTCAAAGAACCAGGAGCTCATACACACGCACAGATACAGACTAAAAGAGGGTGCAGATAAAAATGATCTCTAGGCTCTGTGTATGTGTGGGTGTATGTGTGGAGACGGCAAGCTCGGTAATGACCCTGGACATGTCGTACAATGGCGCATATTTCTCCACCCAGCTGCCACTTTAATGAGCAGCTAAAATGGCCTTTGCTGAATAATTAATACTCCAGCCCATTAAGGAGGCATTAGAATGCATGCTACCTCTTATCGATCCTCTCCACCCCACATCTCTTCCTTTTTTTTTTTTCTAGCTTTAATTCTGGTGCTAGTGTTGGAGATGTGTGTGTGTGTGTGTGTGTGTGTGTGTGTGTGTGTGTGTGTGTGTGTGTGTGTGTGTGTGTTATTGGACTGAAGTGAAACATGGACACTCTGGTTGAAATGTCAGTTGTGTAATTACATGTGTTGAAAGGAGCAGGCTGAGTTATGAACCACACTGACACGCTACAGAGGGTGCATAAATGATAAGCAACCTTCAACTAGACGACCTACTACATTTTCACATCCTTTATATTGGATTCGTTTATTTTCCTGATATATAATTTTTTTTTAGTGCAGCTCCTATGGTACACAACAACAAAGTAAAATAAGACATATTTGAGGATGTACAGATTTTGACAATCAGTTTAAAACACTGGTGCTACTTATGGTTTAACCATCCTTCCATGCACATGTGTGGGCCTGGAGCTTAGCCCAGGGAACTTAAAACAAAAAGAAGGGTAGACTACAGTAACCATGAAATGATGCCAATTTCTTATATCTAATCTCTAAAATAAAACCGTTAATAAAACTGGCAATGGTTCATTGTGAGCAAATCTGATCTTAAGCATGTACTGTGGATTGTGTCCAATAACATTACATCATGAAATGTTTCATTCTTCTTAGACCACAGGTTCTACTTTTTTATTTATTTAAAATTAAATTCAATTTAATTAGGACATGTTGGACTTTAATCTGTTTAAAGTTACATTTAATGTTTATGGACTGGCTTGTGGAAGACGTTCCTTTTATCACTTATGTTACCGCAGCTTTCTTTTTTTGTCTCTCTTAGACAAAAAGGTACGGCGGCACTGGGATGCAAAAACAGAAGTGCACACAGACACAAAAAGAGAAAGTTCAGTTCTGAAGTGCAAAACGCGAACCCAAAAGAAACAAACATACAAAAATAAACCAATATGCTTATGAAGGGCAAAACAGAAAAACAAAAATGAAAGAAAAGAAAGAAAAGAAAAGCAAAACGTTCAGCCTTGAAGTACAAAACACAAACGCACAAAAATGAAACCAAAAATATGACAAAAGCAGTAACCAACCCTGAGGTGCCGATTAAAAATTACAGAAATAGTTCAAGACCGACGTCATCAGGCACATCCATACACGGTTTATTAAACAAGCAAGACTCTCCTTGATTGCCGGTATAAAATTACATTTTAAATGTGTTTTTTCTTTCTTTTTGTTTGTTTTGTGTTTTCTTTATTTTCCTCTTTTTGCACTTAAAAACACATTGTTTTGTAATTGTATTTCTATTTCTATTGTGTGTTTGTGATTTACACTTCAGGGCTAAAACTTTTAGTTTTCTTGTTGTTTTCTCTCTTTTTTTGTGAGCGTTTGTGTTTTGCACTTCAGTGCCGCCGTAAAAAAAAAAGCAGCTTTTGAAGTTACCAAGAAAATATCGTTTATGTGATATCGTTGATGTAGGGGATATTTTCTTGGAACACTTTGGGTCCCTTAATACCAACTGCGCATCGTTGAAATGCCACAGCCTACCTGAGTATTGTTCATGAGCATGTTTTTGAGTTTATTATTTTGTTTTTTGATTTGTACATTTGGTTTCATTTTTGTAATTTTGTTTTAATTTTTTGGTTATCTTGTTTTCGTTTTTGTTATTTTGTTTGGGTTTTGTTAATTAATTTTTGTATTTGTTATTTTGTTTTTGGTTTTGGTATTTGTTTTTAAATTGTTATTTTATTGTTGGTTTTGTTATTTTGTTTTCAGGCTTTGTTACTTTGTTTTTTGATTTGTAAATTTGTTATTTTGTTTTTGGATTTTTTTTTTCTGGTTTTGTTATTTCATTTTTAAATTTGTTGTTTTGTTATTTTGTTTTTGTTTTTGTCATTTTGTTTTTAAAGTTGTTATTTTGTTTTTGGTTTTGTTATTTTGTTTTCATATTTGTTATTTAGTTTTCGGTTTTGTTATTTTGTTTTGCACTTCTTGGCCACCATACAAAAAGGGGTTGAACCCAGTACTAGCAAGGTGTACCCAATGAAGTGGCCGGTGAGTATATGAGTTTTCAGAATGAAAATCTAAAATACTGGCTTGCAGTATGCTGTATATTGGTGAGAAAAAAACGATTTCTCTCACATAAGGATATTAGGAGAGTTGTCAGCTAGAGTGGCTCAGTCTGAATGATATGTATGTGCTGATTAGCTGGAATATAAAAAAAAATCTATTAAATAATGCTAGTGTTAAAGGATAATATGTTTAGAATTTACCCTGAAAAGATTATGTGGTTTTGGAGAGAGTAACTGCATTCATCATGCAGAAGATATCAGTCATGTTGCAGAAGTATTGTGTAGGAGGCATGACTTTCAGATTTCCACATTTTGATGGAAGAATTGTTTTGTGGTATGAAATCATGCTACGTTTTTATGAAACCTGTTTGCGAAAAGCTGCAATGAGCCGTAAAGATGCCTTTTGAGGAGAACGTGTAATAATTTAGACATGAAGGCTTTACTTGTTACTGTTAGCTGCATTAATCTTAAAGTGTCAGTGTAAAAGCAATTATGTTTTGGCTAGATAAAAAAAAACAAAAAAAAAAAAACATCTGACATGTTTTAAGTTATAATCCGACTCTCCCAAGCAGTCTGATTTATTTTTTTTCTAGACATGAGCTGACGGCAGAGAATCAGACAGAAAATCTGAGTATAGGGAAAATGGTAGTATAGTAAAAAAAATGGATATCCAGAATAAATCTTTTTTTTTTTCCTTTGCCATTTTTATTTGTGAATAATTTTAAGTAAATGGGTAAAGGGTTAAAATATTGAAGCTATAAATAAGCTGATCAGCATCTGGAACATACAGTAACCACTCACAACTTCCCTTCTACTCAACATTTTGATTTAATTTATGGCACAAGGTTCAGTTTTCATAGTGTACGTACCATTTTTTTGTAGTAACTTATGATGGGTTGCGCTTTCGTTTCTGTGTATTGAAGATTTTGGTGGCTTGAAGATGCAGTACAGGCGTTTCTGCATACTCTGCGTATACACAGTAAACTATTGCGTTGATTGGCACTGTGGAGTGAGCCGTATAACCACACCCCCCTAGAGAGAAAAAGTACTATATTTGTCCAACAAAGCGCTAGATGCTGTGACATAATCTGGCACAAAACCGCTCATAACGTCCCTTCTACTCAATACACAACAGTCTTGCCTGATGCTGTGACAAAAAGCTGGCTGGACAGACAAACAGACATACAGACATACAGAAGATTTTCTCAGACTTTTGGTTTTGGGTCTTCCAATGTGTGAAACTTAACAATATCATTGAAAGAGCGAGTTTGTGACAAATGTACAGACAAAACCTTTCTTTTATTTATATAGAAGATACAGTAATAAAAGCTGTTTAGCTTTGGCTTAAATGTAAGCAGTGATGTATGAAAGTACACCAACACATTCAGTTTCCCTGCAGAGAAACATTTCAATTCAAGAGTCAAGAGACTAAGACATGCTTATGTTTGGGACATTTTTCACGTGTGTGTATTGAACAGCGGAATATTTTTCAATACTTTTGTTGTCAGTGTAAAATACACTTTAGAACCTCCTACGAACTGCAGATTCCTCGGTCTACAGAACCAGAACAGCTCTATTTGTTCTCACAGCAGGGTGTGTGTGTGTGTGTGTGTGTGTGTGTGTGTGTGTATGTATGTGTATTTATCTCTGCAATAGAGTCATGTAAGAAAAAGCAAGTTGCTTTGCAAGGATCTGCCTTATGCATACTGAGAGTCAAGATCGATCCCTGTTTAGATGGATGAGGACGCATATAGCGATCGATATACAGATATCGACACGCACACAAACACGCACACGCATGCACGGGTGAAGAAAGGCGACATCACACTTCACAACTGAGCCAAGGATCTGGTGCTGAGTAAGAGAGCGCGAAAGCGTACGTGAGAGATGAGGCAGATAAATATAAGCAGCTTCAGTTGTTGAGCAGGTCAATAATCAATACGACTTATTACGGGATGGGACTGCTGCTCACGATCGCCTGCATGGCTTACTGTACAGTACAGTACATCACACTCCTGTCACACTCTTTATCACTGAATACACACTTCATACTGCAGAAAAGGGTCAAATTCAGGCCAAAACCTAGCTAATTGTCCAGTGTATATGGTCACATTATGTTCGGTTTATGGGTAAGTGCTTAAGGGTTAATTTATTGGGTGATTCCTCAATTCAGGAGTCATTTGTGTCCCACTAACACTACATTTACAAATACACATCCATCCATTCAAGCTGTCATCATTAAGCAAAGGTTGGCTGCACTGATCTATGACTTCACGTCTACAGTAATCACAGTAGGGGGGAGGTTTTGTTGCTAAGGGCCCCCAACCTCCGGCAACCTACAAACACACACACACATTCACACACACAATCATTTACTAATCAGTCTACAATGCATGTCACTGGACTGCAGGAGGAAAGTGGTGTACCTGGAGGATCTCATCAAGCACAGGGAGAACATGCACACACCATACCCAGCACACTCTCTCCAGAGGTAAGATTCGAACCCCAACCCTGGAGGTGCGCTGCTGTACAGTATGTATGCGTAAACATTAGCAACATCCTTCCAAATGTGCTCATTACAGGGCAATTTTCTGACCTGTCCCAATGCACCCCATCTATATGGTTAATTAAAAACGTAATACTTCAAAGGACTTCCGAATAATTCCACAATGTTTCCAGTCTGCACCCTCTGAACACATTTCTTTTCATATTTTTAACAAGAAGTTGCATCATCCAGAAGAAAATACTTAAAATATATGAAATACTGGACAGAAAAGTACAATCCTGTTACACAAATTATAGACAGAAAGAAAATGATTTATTGAACAATAAACTAATTAAGCCGTATAATGTCCCTAATGTCCTCATGACAATCCTTTATGCTCTTTAACTACATTTTGTGTATTTATACTTAAGATTCACAAAAACATCACAAAACCTTGCTTCTGCAACTAAACCTTATAAAAATGCCATTAGTTTCTGATTTTTAAAAAAATCATACTGTTAATGCTGTTTAACTAAAAAGAAGAAGAGGAAGAAAAAGAAAGATTAATTTATAAAAGTTGCAATGCCTAAAAGGATCCCCGACCACCCAGTAAATATTCTGACACTTTTACTACTTTAACATGATTACATCATTCTAACAAATACTACTACTGTGCATGTTGGAATAAGCTTAATTGTCATGTTGTCATGTTAATTTCATACAGTAGTAAAATTATACAGTAATGTAGCCCTGACACCTCATAGCTCAGTTTCTGTGCCTGTTTTCCCAGCATCCATGGTTTTTTTTTTTTTTGTTGCCATGGGCAAATGGGCACAGAAAAATCTAGCCTGGCTATTGGTTGGAACAGTCCTATGTACGTCACTTACCACAGCCTAGCAAGTTTAGCAAACTACAATGCCTAGGAGGGTAACATTAGTTTGCATTTGATTGAACTTCCTCCTCCAATGTCCCATGTCAACTCCTACATTTTTTGGTGTAAGTTAAACTACTTAACATTCTAAATATTAATATTTGTATCGTTTTCAGACCTGCAATGCAGCTGTCACTCAATTTGGATACGCCCCTAATTTCATATAACCTTATGAATTAATATAATTTTAACTGATGTGTTACATAAAAAAAATCATCCTCCGTACAGTTGTCATGACTGGGAAATCTATCTATGGAAACTGAAACCTTTTTTTTTTTGTACCAGGCAGTAAAGTTTATATTTGTTGCAAAGTTGGGTTCTATGTGGATTGACTCACATTTGGAGCAAGCTACTGTTGGCCATTTGTGGAACTGCAAGATTCAGCACTGCTGCATTGGCTTAATTTTTTCAGAAGACAAGTCCAAAGACAAGTCCAAGGCCAGGACTGGGCAAGACTGAGTCGAGACCAAGTTTTAAGTAATTTTTGAGGCAAAGCATTTACTTTAACTAGTTAGCCCTAACTAGTTGGCACATTAGGCTATTTTCCATAAATAGAAATCATTTTCAAGCTTTGTGTCGGGACAAGAAAAGGCCAACACAAACATTATTCCTTAACAAAATCTTGCCTGAGACAAAGTCTATATTAAGTGAGACCAAGGTGCGCTATTGAGAAAAGTCCAGGTACAATCCCAATAAATCTAAGGCCAAATCAATGCAGAAAATGTCTTGATTCCAAGTCCGGACTCAAGTGCTCCACGGACCCTAACTTCTCTCTGCCAAAAACATGCCAGTACTTGGATTGGCGAAGATAAATTTCTTGTAGGTGTGAATAAGTGTGTGTGTGTGTGGTGGGTTGCCATGGACTTTTGCCCTTCCTGTGGTGTATCCCCACCTTGCCCACAGTCTTCACCCATCCACTCCGACCCTGACTTAAATAAAGCACTTAGTGAGGATGAATCAATGAGTGAATGAATGTCTTTCAGTTAAATAATGTTCATTTAACCAGGGCTAATGGACTTAGACAGGCACAAATGGCTTCTAGATTAGATCAACATGTTTAGCATTAACACATACCAATGTCATCTATCAACTGGGCGACACAGACTAAACACCAACTTTTAGGGACAGATCAACCAATAAATATGAAAATGATCACTTCAGCTGCATCACTCCCCCCTGGTAACCTGGTATATTGTATATACATGATGTGTTGCATAGTGTGTAAGGTACACTGATGTGTGGATGTGCTGTGGATGGGTTGTCCTCTATAGATTGATGGCCAGGTGTTTTATAGTATTTGCGGCTGCGATCATCCATCAGCGCGATCGATCGTGCTCCGAGCTGCATTTATTAATGGCGCTGTCAGCGGGTGAAGCTCCAGGGTGTCGGAGCTCGTCTGGGATGATGGATCATTAGCCACTCTGCCTGCTATTTATTCTCCCATGACCCTGTCTCTGTCTATTGTCTAGCGCACCGAGTTATGAGTGCTGGAACATGATAATTTAATATTGATCATCGTGGCAGTGAGGAGTTTAGTGTGATAGCCTTGGCCCATCAATAAAAATAGATCACAGCGATCACGACAACAGAGATGAGAGGTGACATGCAAATAAGTGCATGAGGATCATACTAATAAAATGGGCAATAAATAATCTTGTTTCACTGGAACTGTAAAGGTATAAATCATACAGCTTCGATTTATACTGGATAATACCGATACACTACACCTTTCTCATGTGTGTACGTAAAGATTTTTTTAAATTTGGTGTCCATTTTTAAAATGTTGTGTCTGTTTCTTAGTAACTGTAATGCAACAATGCCCCCATGAAGAAAAAAGGTTAAAAAGGCTGTAGCAGTGTGATGAATCTGTTTAATGACAAGGCAATGTCACATTTCCATGAAATCCTCAAAAGCAATTCAAACAAAAGGAAAAAGATTCCAGTGAGCCAACAAATAGCAGTGATGTCATTAGTGATAGTGAAAGCCATCCACCACAATAACACTTCTTGGATTCTTTTCAAAGGTAGGTTAATTTGTTTTACTGATACTTTCACATGAATATTAATATTTCATGTTAATATTTTTATATGAATATTTATTCAGTTGTGGAAAGAATCATCAGAGTTTCCATCATTTCTAAAGGGGATATACGATATTTGATATACGAGTGCTTTGGATTACAAGCACATTACCAGAACGAATTACTGTATGCTCACAATCCAAGGTTTAACAGTACATTATTACTCATATAGTTATGAGGGGTGTCTGAGGGTGTTCAAGCCAATCGGGGAATATTGGTTGTGTAGAAAACAGTTGAGAGTGAAAACTCCCTTTATTTCCCTGCTACACTAATGCAGTACTGTAATGTACACCAGATGCATGCTTGCTTTAAGTCTAAAACACTGACCTCTCAGGAACTACTTTGATAACCCAAATATGTGCAAGGTCAGGACTGTATGGGTGTGTAGCAATAACAACCGTCTGAATTCCTGTAATGTGTAAGTGTCCTGAATGACAGATGCATCTCTTCCCTGAGTTGGCGACAAGTTATCTGTCAGTTTTTAAGGATCAGATGTTACACTTGCTAAATGTTCAGGGCAACGAATGCAGTGGGCTCCAACCACCTTGGCCGGGATCATCATTCACTGATGTAAAGCCTTCTTTAAAATGTTTGCACAAGTCTCATGGCCATGCAGTGCTTGAAGTTTTCTTTAAATATCAATCAGTTTGACTTGAATGACACATACAATTTTTATGCTGTGTATTGTTTTATATCAGCTCTTATTTTTCTACCTGGTACAGAACAGTTTTTTACAGATGGTAAAGTAAGAAAACTAAACAAAAAAAGGTCAAATGGTTTTAAATGTGGTACTACAGTACTGTTTTGTGCATACTTAATTAGCAAACCTTAATCATTATAATACACATCGTGCACTCTTAAAATGCTACAGCACCCATGTTTGAGATTCACACTTGAATAATTCAAATATTTAATTAATTAATATTAATAATTTAACTTAAATAATAATTTAAATTATAAACAAACAGTTAATTAAAGCCCACTTCCGCTCTTTCATGGTTTTGCCAAGATCACCACACATTCACAAATGAGTATAGTAAGATCTTGGCTTATGTGGGTGTGTCAGGGTGACCTGTAGTGATCTGCAGCTTGCTGGCTGGAGCTACAAATGTTTTGACCTTGAGAGCTTGTGCGTTTTATGACCCACAGGACTGCCCTGGGTCTGTTATAATAATCCAGTATTCAGTTGCAGATAGCCATAGCAGTGCAGTGTTACATAACAGCAAGGAGGCTTACAGTATACGCAAGGAAGGTATTATTGGTAAATGAATTTTGTTATTTTTCCTGTAATTTTGGTAATAGCTTTGTTGATTTATGCAAAAATTCAAAGATGTTATGTAATATACAGTGCATTAAAAAAGTTTTTTTTTCTTCATAATTTCAGTATATGCTCGATTTATTAAACATCAAGTGAAATATTTGAAGTCTTTTTGTCTTTTTAAAAAAGGATTTACAAAGGAAATTATTTAGCAGAAAATACTGCATCAACACGACAATGCATGGAGGCGATAAACCTGTGGCACGGCTGAGGTGTTATTGAAGACCAGGTTGCTTTGACAGCAGCCTTCTGCTTGTCTATACTGGGTTGGAGGTTCTCTTCTTCCTCTTGACAATAAGTCCATAGAATCTCTATGGACTTCAGGTCAAGTGAGTTGGCTGGCCAGTCAGACCCACTAATATGATGGTCAGCAAACCAGTTAGTGGTAGTTTTGGTGCTAGAAAAGGTTTAGTGCTAGAAAACGAGATTGGCATCTCATCAGATGGAAGGAGGAGGAGTTCTAAAATATCCTGGTAAACGCCTGTGTTGATTTTGGACTGGATGAAGCACAGTGGACCAACACCAGCAGTTGACATGGTGGCACCCCAACTCAGGAACGACTTTAAAGTACTTGTATTTTGTGTCTTTCCTCTCTTCAAGACACTGTGACCTTGAGGTCCAAAGGTCTCTCTTCCGATTTAAGTAAACTTTGCAGTATACATCAGCTCAGTCATGCCTGTGCAACAGTCCAGTTCTTTTTCCCCTGAGCCCAGGTACTACTGTACTGATGTCTCTGGTTCAAGATTAGCTTGATTCTAGGAATACTAGGATACTAGGAAGACAACAGTTGTAGCTCATTTCCAGAAGACATCTGTGCGTGGTTAATGAAAACACTCATTAATTATTCTGGTTTAAAGATGCCTTTTATGCTTGTTTTGTAACAGTGCATCAAAAAGACGTGATGATTTAAGACAGTTATGAATTTCATCTTCCAAGCTTGGATTATGTAAAGTATCAGCTTTAAAGTGTGGCCAAACGCATACAGACAGCTAAACAATGATACCCACAAGTGCCTTTTGAGCACCCTGGGAGGAGGCCTAGGGTGAAGTTGTTGTTTCAGTTCATCCTGAAGGTGTTCAATGGAGTTGAGATCAGGGCTCCATGCAGGACACTCGAGTTCCTCCAATCTAACTTAGGTGAGCCATAAAGCTCGCTTTGTGCATAGGTACATTGCCATACTAGAACAGGTTCAAGGCTCTTAATTCCAGTTATGGGCAGCTGTAGTGCTAAAACACTTGTCAACAGTTTGGTGTAATGACCAGGTATCCACACACACCTTTTATCATATTGGGTATTTTGGATGAAAGAAATACAAAGGCTGAAGCTGATTGGCTGGGAGTCTTGACACTCTGAGTTAAATGTGACTGTATGCTCTTAATTCAAGAATAAAATAAAAAAAAAAGAATAAATGAAGCATATAAAGGAATAAACGGAGGAAGTGCCTTTTTGCCGGAGCGCACTGAGGACTGCAAAAAGGCAAGTTGTTGCCTTTGAGGCACTGTACCCCCTGAGAGCTGTCATATCACACATCTCTCTCCGAATCCCTGAAGTTACAGCAGTCTGTTTTTACACTTTTTTTGTGTTCTATAATTGTGTACATGTGTGTTCACTGAGGCTATTTCTTCTTCTCTCTGTTCGCCCTTAACCGCTGTTACATCTTCTTCCTTTGCCCCTGACTTGTCTTCATGCGACACGATCACTTCAAAAGTTCAAAGACACACCAATATCAACCGCTCGCTGGATCACTCTGAGCAAGTCACTTTCATGTGACATGGAATCGAGATGGATGAACTCGAAAAAAAAAAGGGGGGTTGTTTGGCGAGGGGGGAATGGGGGCACCTTGAACAGGAGTGTGGAGTTAAAACACTGATCACTCACCCAACACACTGGTGAATTAATAGCATACAGTCACATTTAACTCAACCACATGTCAGCACTCACAGCCAATCAGCCTCAGCGCGTGTTGGCATTTGCTTGAGTTTTTGAAATGTGTGTGTGTTGGACAAGTCCGGTATAACATTTGCCCTTCTCTCCACAGGACCCTGGGGCCCAATAAGCGTCCATCTGCAGACAGATTCACACATGCTTCAGTAGGCAGGCAGGCGAGGCAGTGCGAGTGTGTTTGTGTGGGTGGGTGTGTTTATTCCAGGAGTGTCTGACTGACGCTGCACACACTCCATCATCTCAGAGCCCTGGGGAGTAAAGCCCCAAACCACACACACATGCTGAAACACAAACACACACATCCTCATTACTACCAAGCCTGCCTGAAGAACTGGGAGCAGGAGTGGGTGGAGAGTTTGAGGCAGGATTTTAGGGACATGAAAATTTGGGAATAAGTGGAAGCTGGGCAGGTGGAGAGGCAAGGGAATAGTCACATGTTTTTTAGTTTGGAGGCAGGTTTGGGGAGAAATGGAGATTCGTGGTTGCTTGTACTGGATGCTCAAAATACGTTTTAAAAGCAGGTGAAGGTTTAGGAGAGACAGACAGACAGATACTTTATTGATCTAGAAGGAAATATACTTTTTTCTTTCTTTGTTTACTGGAGCAGGTAGGGTAGAAGTGTTTTGGCTTTAGGTGTTTGGGGTAAAAATAGCGGTTCAGGGAACTTATAGTCGTGATCAATAATGGGGCAAGCAGAAGTTTGCTAGCAGGTTTAGGCTCAAGTTAGAGGGTTGAGAAGGGTTTTAAGGGGCAGCATGGACAGGTGTATATGGACAGGTGTAGGTCTGGGGGAGATTATTTGGTAGTTGGTAGTCAGGGCAGTTAGTTGACAAGTTGGTGGATGGGTTTAGGCGGCAAATAGGGGGGAATGGATGAGTTTTCAAAGGCACATTCAAAGTTCAAAACCAGGTTTAGGGGGCAAAGGAAAGTTTGTGGACAAGTGGAGGTTTGAGGGACTTCTACCTGCTTGCCGAAACCTGTCCACAATCCTCCATGCATCAGCACTCCTCAGCCTTTCACACCACACACCGAAATCGATAGTCCTACTCTCTTAATCAGCTCTCTGGTGACTGCAGCCAGGGGAAAGAGACAGAGAGATAGAGAGAGAAACAGATAACTACTGTCTCTCTCACTGTCTCCTGCATGGCTGCCTCTGTTCACTCTCTCCCTATTGTAGTTTAACAGCGTAATGTCCCTGGTGCCATTCTGCCAATCGCTTACAAACTACGGTCACAAATTACAACACAAGTGATTAACTGTATGATGCAATACAATACAATGGAACTGCAGAGATTTTTACACTTAACATAATGCTAATGATACACCAACTATTCATTTTAGATTATGTATTTAATATAAGAACTCTATTTTGTGTAAAAGAAATACACAATATCTGAGCGATTATAGTTTCAAAAAGGACACACAGAGGGTAGAATGTGCCACACTCCTCCAACACACACATACACTTATCTGACCTGAGGAACAAACTTGCAGGCTGCTTGTATGTCTCGAGGGAAAGACTGAACACTGAACTGAAGTTTCTCTGAAAAGGCCCTGGAGATGTCCTTTATTTGTCTTTTAGGAATAGAGAACAGCGGCGTCCTTCTGTAGACAGTGCAGAAGTGAAGCAATTATCCTTTAACCGTGGTGCAATATGCTATTAAATATAGTCATCACTTTTTTTTTTTCCCCTCCAAGGTGAAACTGAAAAAGGTTCTCATCTCCTGGAGTGGTCGGTTTCAGGTAAGGCATGTGGAGGAAAAAAAGTCACATAATCTTGTCCAAAAAGATTTCAGTTACTTTTCATAATGTTTTATTTAGCAATTGATTTCGCATACAATTGGAATATGAAAGTTTGTCTATCATATTCTATCATGCTCATGTAATGAGCAATTATTCCTTTCATAGCTTATAATAATAAACAAAAGTATTAGAAAAATCTTACCATTTTTATACTTTCTGTATTTGTATTTGAACTCAACCTTAACATAATTGTTTAATTCATTCTTTATTGAGAAACAGTACATACATATAAAAATACATATTTCCTTTTTCTTTTTCACTTTATTTTTCTTTTCACTCCAAGATTGCCAGAGTTGTACATCCTCCCTTACAGCAAAGCCTTCTGGGAAGGCGTTGGTTACTTCAGATGCTTATGAAGCCAAATACGGCATTGGACCAGTCCACATTGTGTCTATGATTGTGGCCTGGAATATATCTGAACCTCACTGATGAAGCTTTGACATTTGCCGCGTGTTAAGAGTTAAATACATCAGCAAATCAATAGACAATATCACTAATTATTATTAATGGAAATAAATAACGGAGCCTTATTTCAGAGCGCTGGTGTCACAGCAGCTGCATCTGTCTCACACACATACACACACACACCTATTTGAATGATTTGCCTGAAAGTAGTCGCCTGGGCGGTTAATGCTGCTAGGCAACAAGCATTATTATGCAATTCATTTAATGTTTAATAGATGCAACTATTGTACATTCAAATGGACAAATTATTAATACTTCACTTAATAATTACTAAACTAAATAACGTGGCCTAGCGAGAAACGCATCAGTCAGGATGCACAGAAATTCTTCCCTTACAGGAGCTGACGGTGCTGCTGTACTTGAGTGCGAAGTAAAGTCTGAGTCTGCTGATGTTCCTTTTTCTGAGCTGATCCTGGATCAGCTTTGCCAAACTTACACTGTATCTCATAAACCAGCAGCACTGACCCCAGGTCAGCAGAGGAGCCTGTCAGTGTGGGAAGAACTGCCGCAGCAGGTCTTTCTTGTTCACTTTCCCCATCTGGTTCCTAGGTATCTCCTCCACCACGATCAGCCCGGTGGGGATGGTGTACGAGGCCATGTGCTCTCTAAAAGGTTAAAACATACACACACACTTGTTATACAGTCTATATGGAATTTTCTATAGATTAAATTTTATTGAACCTCCATCTAAACCATTCTGAATATCTATAACTCTATCAAAGCCAAAAATACTATATTGCAGTTGCATCACCACATATTAGCTTTGCAATATGGAACAACATATTACAGTGAAATACAAAAGTTTGCACGCCCCCTCCCCCTCCCCCATGGCTTTAGGGTGAAAAAGGAGATGGACAAATGAACTGATGGAGACAAACAGAAGAGAGTGATGCTGAAGAAAGTATGAGAATGTGAAATATGAGTTTATTCTCAGCACATCCTCATATCTTTACACCCGGCTTCGGCACGCTGTGTTTCAGATCGCTTAAAGACATGTACAATTCAATTAATTCCATAAACAATAAAATTACCATGAAAAGAAAATAAAAAAATAAAACCCAGAGTCGAGTGCTGAGTTAATTAAATGTGTAGACTTTGTGAAGGCATGGTTGTTATTGTAAGTCCTGGAGCGTTTTTCTTTTTTTTTTGTGTGTGTGTGTTCTGTTTCTTCATCACATGTCCCTTCCAGCACAGCGTCTGTCTGTGTTTCTTTCTTTCTCTCGTTTTTTTTTTTGTTTTGTTTTGTTCTCTTGTGTTCTCTACGCAGACAATCAATTTACCTTTCACACATGTTAGGCTCAGTGTCTGTTTTGTTGCTGTGCATGTGCATGTTGGGGTCATCGTATCTCGTATTGCGTTTCGAATACAACATAAAGAAAGACAATTGTGAGAAATGACAGTTGAGGAATGAGCATCCTGTGTGTACAGTATGTGCACATGCATGGGTGTGTATTCGTATATATAATTAAAGGAATTTATGACAAACTTGATTTTGATGAGATATTTGGTTCGACCCTGTGATCGATATGTTGCTGAAGCAAAGGTACCTACAGTAGGTATCTAATATACATGATGTACAAAAACAAACCCGTGAAATATGTACAGGATTTTTTAAATGCGGAGCACTCACGAGGGCTGTATAACTATGTATACATAAGAGCATATGCACACCAGTTCTGTTATAGTAATGAAGACATTTCTGGTAGCAGATGTTGGGAAGAGGAACTCTGATCCATAGCAGTGGCAACAAATGTACAAGATCGTTTGGCTGTGGATGGTGGGTGGAATGGAAATTTTCCAGGTGTTTTGAAATAAAAAAAAAAAAAATCTCTACCACTGATTTACACAATTCAGCATTTAAAGCAAGTAGTAAAGAACAAAACAATAAACTAATTGCAGATCGTTATTGTCTAAATCGTTATTGTTATCGGATTATTGATTCACATTAAAAACCTCAGGGAAAAAAAAATCATCGGCTGTCTAAACAGAATTTTGGGTGAAGGGAAAACCATCTACATTAACCGTTTAAATTCCTTTAACCTTATGGTTATGGTTAGGTATGGCCTTATTTATGGATTGTATACAATACTGTGCAAAAGTCTTGAGCCACCCCTCATCTCTCCATATTAAATTCAGTCAAATAATGTAGATCCAATTAAAGAAATGGGAACAAATTTTATAAGGTCACACACATGCTCAAGATATTGTACAATTTCAAAATTGGTTGACTTTGTAACAACCTCAGCATCAACCTCATTTCCCCTCTCAGCAATTCGGCATCACCAGTATACTAATCACCGGTCATCATCTGAACCCGTTTCTTACTGGTTCATGTCTAAAACTTCTAAAACTGCTCAGGTACATGGACTAAAAATAAGAGGCAAAAAAAAAAAAAATCCTTCAGGAAGCCTGGAGAACTATTTCTCAAAACTCTATTAAAAAAGTCTGGCTGTTTGGAAGCGCAATATAAAGAAATAAGGGGTGGCTCACAACTTTTGCTCAGTACTGTATCTATCCTCAAGTCCTTGTCCAATACAGAGGCAAACACAGCCACTGGGGTCGGAGGTACCCTTAGAGCTGATCCCAACCCTGTCTAAAAATGCCAGGGTTGCATCAGGAAGTTCATCATGTGTAAACCTGTGCCAAAATCTGCGGATCAGACAATCAGAAGTTTCTCAGCATCATATCTGCTATTCTATTTTATCACGTTCAGCATAATGGGTTAATTATCTTTAGTAACAATCACAGCAGAAACCTCATTTCCCCTCTCATCTGTTCCAACCCCTCAGCATTCAGCATCACCGGTATACTAATCACCGGCCTGATCACCTGTCATCATCTGCACCAATTTCTCATTGGGTTATGCCTTAATGTAGACGTTTGTTCATGCTTGAATGATTTATATACAGTAACCCTTACGAAAGATAAATACATTTCCTGTTAAAAACATCTTGACATAAGAGGTTACTTCATTCATTACTAATGAATTAATTTTAAGGATTCACAATCACCCTGTATAGTGTGATATACAGGTCAATACTACAGCTTCACACACACACACACATGCATATAATGGAGTATACAACCAATAAAAACACAGCAATGGCACTAAGACCCCATCCTACATGGAGCGTTTTGGAGCAAATGTCCAAGAAAACGTCACAAATAAAATGATGTATGGGTGAGAGATGAAGTGTGAACTGTATAGAATGAAAAAAAAACAGCAGCCATACGTAGAGACATATTGGCTCTTTCCCTTTTTTACTCACTGCCCCGCACCCACCACATCAGCACACAGCTGCTTACATGCATTCGAGCAGCTGAGGATGTGTGAGGGGTGAAAAAAAAAAAGTGTACTCGCTCAAAAAGCCATGTTCTTGAACATCCACATCGATTTGGCAGTGGCCCCGGAGGGACCGTCAGCCTGCTGCGTGATTCAACACGCGCCACGCTCTGACGCAAGACTGCGCACCTCAGCGCGCACACACACACACACACACACACACTCCACAACACGCTCCTCACGCTGTTTTAACTCGGTGCTGCATACGTCGAAATAAACACAACATTTCATCATCGGCGTGTTTCATCAGCTGACAGATTGAGAGTGAGTATTTGGAGCATGAGAAAGAAAGTTTACAAATGCATTCAGTGTTTGGAGAACTTCCTTAAGTGGAGGTGGGGTTTAGGAAGAATGTAGACTTGAGATCTAATACTAAGGATCAGCGCTGAAGGTTTTCTCGGTTAAGCTTTGAAAACAGTGACTAAATGACTAAAACATTCACATTTACTTTGACTAGAGTGTTTTCCAGACAAAATGTTCAAGGACACAGCAGTCTGAACATACTCTGACACTTCATGCAACTATCCTCCCTTTCTCATGCAAGATGCTTTACTTTTCTTTTTTTTTGTGTAATAAATGACATATCATGCCCCTGACTAGCAAAACAGAAATATAGTTATCTTACCACTTAGAGAGTGAATCCTGAACAAAATTGTCTATGATTTTGTTAAGTAACTTCCAATTCTTAATCCGTAGGGTTTAATATGATGTTGGCCCACCCTTGGTAGCTATAACACCTTCAACTCTTCTGGGAAGGCTTTCCACAAGGTTTAGGAGTGTGTTTATGGGAATTGTTGATCATTCTTTCAGAAGCGCATTAGTGAGGTCGCGGTCTCTGCTCTAATTCATCACAAAGGTGTTCTATCGGGTTGAGGTCAGGACTGCAGGCCAGTCAAGTCCTTCCACACCGAACTCGCTCATCCATATCCTTATGGACCTTGCTTTGTGCACTGGTGCGCAGTCATGTTGGAACTGGTGTGGGGTTGTTTTTCAGGAGTTGGGCTCAGCCCTTTATTTCCAGTGAAAGGAACGCTTAATGCTTCACCGTACCAAGACATTTTGAACAATTTCATGCTCCCAACTTTGAGAGGACAGAGTTTGCGGTTGGCCCATTCTGGTTTCAGCATGACTGAGCAGCAGTGCACAAAGCAAGGCCCATAAAAACATGTTATAGCTGCAAAGGGAGAGCAAACATTATATTAAAACCTATGGATTAAGAATTGGATGTTACTCAAGTTCGTATGCAGGCGAGCGAGTACTTTTGGCAAGACAGTAAAAAAGAGAGAAGGTTACAAAGGTCATCAACTTTCACTGTTTTAGACGTTTATTACATCTGTTTTTTTCTTTTAAAGACCTGCCGGTATTTTATCATTTGCCACAACTACTTTTGATCAACAGGTGTAGGCTGTTTGTTGGTACCTTTTATAATGAAGACTATAGCAGGGGCTAGAGTATTTTCCCTCCCAAAGTAAGACAATTACATATAGAAGGACTAGCCTTCCAATTAGTGTTTGGGACTCAAACGGCTAAAAACATAATAGTAATATTCAAGACTTGTGAACCAGTTTTTCCTGGGGTAAAGGAGCAGATTTGGGGAACTCATGGACATAGAGCTTTATGGTGAACTGGTATGTCTGGATAATGTCAACCCCCACCGTCATTAGTTCATTCATGAGTTTGCTGACAGTGAAGTGGCTGGTTGCTTTACTTCCCATGGAGTCCTGATGTCTGTTTCCTTCTGGTTCCCTATTTTACTTATGCTGTTATAGCTAGTCCTTCAGGAGTCCCTGCTTGCACTCTGCACAAAATATATATTGATCTTATCCATTATGTGACAGTGAGCATACCTAATTATGTATCGCTCGCTCGCTCGCTCACTCTCTCTCTCTCTCAATACAGCAAGCCAAAGAGAATGGAAAAAGATGCTAGTTTTAACAGTTCGGATGATTGTGGTATTTTATTTTAATTCAAGAAATGCATCCTGTCCATATGCATACAGTACCATAATGATGGTGATGCGCAATACTACCATGGAATGAGTTTGGAACATTTCAGGTTTATGTCTTATATTTTCTTTCTCAGAGCAATACCAATCTGCCACTTTTCTCTAAAAGGTGCGTCATTCACCATATTTAGTTAACAGTAACAGTAATTTAACAAACCGAGGGGGTGCTGCTAGTTAGGGGAAGGTTTGAAGATTTCATTAAGGAGTTACCTGGCCCAGGCCTTCAGCTCAGAAAGACAGAGGGTCTTCCCATTCTTCGTCTGCACGATAGCCACAACCTTCTGCCCCCAAGTGGAGTCCCGTGCCCCGATTACAGCCACATCTTCCAAAAGAAAAGAAGAATGCATGCGATTTCTACTGTGCACTTATGATTTCTGTCATTGGCTATTTTAAACAGGTTACTTTTTATAGGCCAACCAATTTTTTATTACCAAACCAATATCAATAAATGCATTCGTCACATACCCGAGATGTCGGGGTGAGCCAGCAGATGGCGCTCCACATCCAGAGCGCTGATCTTGTAGCCGCCGCTCTTTATGATGTCTACAGAAGTTCGTCCCATGATCCGGAAGACACCATCTTTACACATCGCAGTGTCACCTGAAAACAAGACATAAGGCCAACTTTAGTTGAATGTCCACTATACACTTTATTAGGAACACTTAAAGCACAAAGTGAAACAAAAAACAACAACAAAATGCTGAGTATGTGATAGTTTTATGGGTGGAAACACCTTTCTGATGAGAGGAAAAGATCCAGATGGGTTCAAGCTGACAATAAGTTAAGAACAATAATACGAGCACTCTTTTCAATCCTAGCGGAGCTTAACATGCGCAACATTTTGAACTTTGAGCTGAATGGTCGACAACAGCAGAAGACCACATTAGATTCCATTTCTGTCAGCTAAAAACAAGAGTCTAAAGATCTGTTCCATTCCATTCTGAGCTCCAGAGACAGCCGTGTGTGAAAATCCCAGGAGATCATCCGTTTCCGAAACACTTAAACGACCCCTCTGGATACCAACAACCAAGCCACGATGAAAGTCAGGTAGAAAGAAAGACATCTGGTGTTCCCTTTATTCTGATGGTTGACATGAACTTTAACTCAAGCTCTTGACTTGTCTTTGCATTGTGCTGCGGAAACATGATTCAGTGATAGGATCTTTGAATGCATGTCCAGGTGTGAAGGTGTTCCTAAGAAAGTAGACAATGTATAATCATTGTATGTAGCTATTGTGTTCCAAGGTTTGTAGAAGTACAGCAACCAATATGTAAGCACTAAACTACATCATACAGTGTGAATTTATACTCTAATAATAAAAAAGGTTAAAAAGCTGACTCAACACTACCTACAAAAGACAGATCATACTGTAAAAAAAAAAAATATATATATATATATATATAAAAAAAAGGCAAGTGAGTGTTGAGGGTCTTGCTCAAGGGCCCAACATTGGCAATGTGGTGGTGCTGGGATTTGAACCTGTGACCTCCTATGAGCAGTCCAACTTTCTAACCACTGAGTTACCCCTGATTACCGCTGAATCTGAATGTACTGTAACTGTGTCAACAAAACATCACATCACAGATCAATAGACATGTAACAGACAGTGTGGTACTTCGTCTTCAACACATCATCTATGTAAATCGTTATTTTAATATAAAGTGCACAAAATGCAGTGTTGCGACCTCAATAAAATGTATGCATCGTTAAAGATAAAACCATGAGATGCAAAACAAAGGAAGTTCATTTCATAAAATAAATCATTATAAAATCAACCAAAGTCATTTTTTAACAAGCTTTTAATACCCATTGTTGCCAAGGGTGCCAATAATTCTGGAGCGCACTATCCATCAATATGCGCTCACATACAAGATGACCTTTATAAAGATCAATATGAAGGAAATCCTTTGGGTGACTTTAATAAGATTTGTGGAAAATCCTGAACCAGTCGGGATCATACAGAGCTGGTCAACTGGAAACTCCTTAATTGTTCTCTCACACACACACACACACACACACACACACACACACACACACACACACACACACACACACACACACACACACACACACACACACACACACGATTGGAAGGCTGGCAAAAAGAGGCACTCAGGCAGCAGAAAACCCATCAAACACTAACGAAAGAAAGTGTAACACCTATTTCCTCTCCTTTCACAGTGCAGAGGACTGCGGGGAGAGCCAGAGAGAGAGGGAGATGGGGGGAGAGAGAGAGGTGAGAAGAGCACTCACTGAATGATGACGGGGCTCAGGTGGGACACAGCAATGATGAGGAGAGAAAATGGGTCACTGTGGATGGAGAGAGAGAGAGAAAGAGAGAGAGAGAGAGAGATGCTGAAAAGTGAGAAATTTTGAAAGAAAAAGAGAAATGAGAGAGAAGCAAAGACAGGAAGCAACATAGAGACAGAGCGTCTAAGGGGAAGAAAAAAATGAGAGATATGTTAAGAGAGAAAAAGTGGAAAAAGATGAAGGAAAAGGGAGAGGGATAAAAGAAAAAAGAAAGAGCATAGGAGAGGAATAGATGGAGAGATGGCAAGGTGTTGAGTGTAGTGGAGATCATTACAAGCTGCAGGCCCCAGCTGTGTGAAGTGAGCGAGACGCACTCTCTTTTTCTCACTCTGTGTGTGTGTGTGTGTGTGTGTTTGTGTGTGTGTGTGTGTGTGACTGGCAGGTGGTGACTGGTTAGAGATGCTCAGTAGATGATGAGTCACAGCGCTCATAAAACCCTCACCAAACAGCCTGAAGCATCTACACATCAACACACAGGGAAAGACACTTCAGCCAATCAGCTCGCACCTGCTGCAGCTTCAGTGAAACCCAGAGATCAGCTGTGTGAGGGACCCAAACTGGTGTTTTTTTAACTAACACTAGGGCTCACTGTCTTTGAGGTGTGTAGCAACATGTCAGAACAAACATTTTAAAGAATTAAAAAAAAAAAAGATTTTAAAATGAATATTGTGTACCGTTCAGGATCATAATGTTATAAGTATGCTTTCACACTAGGCATCGCCGCTCCCATCGCCCCAACTGGCCAGCCTTCACATTGGTAATACTCCTCCTTACTCGAGTACACCTGATGAAGTAGAGTACAAGGACGTTAACCTTCACGCTATGACTAATATTATTGATATTTTGGGGAAAATGTCAAGAGCAACCCTCTCTCCTGCCTTCCTACTTCATCAGCTATCGTCATGCAGTTCAGAGGATGAGATCTACAGCATGTGCCGAGATATCCTTTAATATCGTTTCAGACGTTTAACGTTGTGCTCTAATCAGTGGTCCGTTTCTGTGTTTCTCTGTAAAGTTGGTTTGCATATTTGATTTAATGCCATATTTGATTCACGTCTGCGTTTGAAGGCACTCAAAAACTAAACAAAAAAAAAAAAAAAAACATGAGATTCTGACATTCCAGATCTCACGGAATATTTAATTATCATTTTGCTCATGATGAACATGTGTGATATCAGTATGTGGTAAATATTTTACAACATTTTAAACAAAGAACAAAATCCTGCGCTTAGAACCATATGCTACACATACTGCGTACACACTATACAGTATGTATGCAATGTACATGTATGCATGTTTATATAGTGGAAACTAATTAGAATTCTGGCTAACTGCATTTTGCCATAAAAAAAAAAAAAATAAATAAAAAAAATAAATAAATAAATAAATACATAGAATACAATAGAACCTTAGTATACACATTTTTGCCTTGAAACTTTGCCCCGGCATACAAAGCATTGTCGGCATATGAACTACCGAACTGAACTAGGCGCCGGTTAAGTTGTGCGTATGTCCGGGAGTAGTTTAAAGCTTGTTTTGCATCAGTGGAAAGCCAAGCAAAGTGAGTTTCTGAGTTTAATCTTTTTTTGGGGGGGTATTTTGTGTTAGATTTAATGGTGACAAAGAACCAAGTTAGTAAGGACTGGAGGCAAGAAGAAAAGAGAGCCACCTTCAGTGGAAAGAAAAAAACCAAAAATCACCAAAAAAAAAAAAAAAATTTATTTCATATTTTACTTTATTTATAAGTATATTCTAAAGGTTTCTTTACATGCAAAAATATGATTATAGTGTTAGAAATTGGTAATAATGATAATATTTTGGGTGGAACAGATTATCTGCATTTACATTATTTCCTATGGGAAAATGCGTATCGCAATACGCATTTTCGCCTTAAAAACTTGCAATCTGGATTTGTGCATCCGGACCAGTTAAGGAAAAGTTTTAAATTATTAAACCACTTCGCACCTGTGCGCTCCGACATTTATAAATGTAAATCTATAAACAATTTCTTTGAGGCATCTAATCAGGTATGACTGTATGACCCCACTCCTGCTATTTGGAAACACCTATTATGATGTATCTTCTAGGAGCGCTAAACTGGAATGTCCAATTCCTTGCTGTCCGACTCGTGACCGCACTGACAGTCAGGATTGATTCAGTTTTCCACTAGTGTCTCTAATCTGGAAAGTGAAATTTGCCCCGGTGTGTCTCTGGCATCGCCCCCACACTCAGGTGAACGAAAAAGAAACACAAACTCTGTCAGCACATGCACCGAAATATGTATTTCCTTCTTACTGTAGGTTTGGCTTTCAGTCCACAAAGGCGAAGACACAAGTGTCAGTGACGGCTGAAATACTGTACTAACACTGTAAAGGCATTTCAGAAACAGCTCCAGTGCATCAATCACTCTGAATGACCCGTGTCTGTACGGCATGATCACTTCAGCCCCTCCTACTCCATCCATCTTCCCAATGTCTTCTCCCTTCACCTTTTCTTTCCGTCCTTTCCCCCGCACCACATTTGTATTTCTCATGCTCTTTTTTTCCCTTCTCCCCTACAAGAAAAAAAAAAAAAAAAAACACCCTCCTCTAGCTCATATTCGATAAACTGTCCCTTTCTCCTTCCTCCCTCCTTCCCCCAGTGCTCTCTTCCTCTACTCTGAGAAGCCCGGCGTCAATAGAGGGCCCATCTGTTCCCATACATCATGCTCTTCATTTCAGTTTATTAGCCGGGATAAATCATAAATATTTCATTATACATCACGGGCGGCTGTCGCCGCGCCGACACAATTTATCACGGCCGGCCCTCTCGCCGCTCCGTGCGCAGCAATAAGCTTTCCAGTCTATTAAACAAGATTGATACAGTGTGTAAATTTAGATATTGGGAATTTCTTCACACACCGCTGCTCCTCTCTGATAGGCTTGCAAGGGCGGGGTGGGGTGGGGTGGGGTGGGGGGGGTGGATGATTGTGAGCGCGTGTGTGTGTGCGTGCGCGGAAAAATAGAGATCAAGCAAAAGAGAGAGGGAGAAAAGGAGAGAGAGAGAAGACAGCAACAGAAATGCGAGAAAAAGGAGAATGAAAGAGAATAGAGAGAGCGGAAGAGATGAAGACAGAGGATGAAGAAGAGGAAGACAAAAGAGATCAGGTGAAGAAAGCAGGGACGGAAGAAGACAAGGAAGATTCAAAGAGAGATGAACTGGAGGAATTGATCGAAGAGGTGAGAGAGGGGGAGGAAACAAGCGGTACGGTGCTTCGCGAGACAAATAGAGAGAGAGAGAGAGAGAGAGAGAGAGAGAGAGAGAGAGAGAGAGAGGATAAAAAAACTGAGGAAACAAGCGAGGGAATGGGTTACAGGAGAGTGTGCAGTAGTAATGACCCCCCTCCTTGTTGAAATACCCCACCCAAACGAAGCATGGCATCATTCAGTCACACTCACATAATTCCCTTCTGATGGAAATGAAATAGGGGGAATGAGAGCCTGTTTTACATGGAGGAAGATAAGCCACCTAAATGTGTGCGTCCATGTGCGTCCGGGTGCGCGTGTGTGAAGTGTGGCCGTGCATTTATCAGCCTTTCCGGCCTATTAAGAGATCCGTAATGTTCCCTCTGCGAAGGAAGCAAAAGGTCATGGGAAGTTTTAAACCTGCAGGTCATGGATTTTTTTCGACATTCTGACACTCTGTGTGTGTGTGTGTGTGGCGGGATGTAGGTGTGTTAGAAACACAGGTATGAACAGAAACATGGCAACACGCTGGAGAGCAGGGGGTGAGGCGCAGACTCGGCTCTGATTAGTGGAGAGGAGGTTGATTGGAGTTGTGTTACAGGCTGGCGGTGGTTGTGCGTCTCTCTGTCTCTGCTGTTGTCATGGTGGAAGGCGATACGCTCCAACAACTTTTCTAATTAAAATGATAAGAAGCCTTACTGCACAGACGGCCCTGTTTCTTCCCCCCTCCCTCCCGTCTGACGTGTTTAAAGGAAAGATGTCAGCCAAGGAACACGACAAACTGAAAGTTCAACACAAGTACTGTATGTCTTAAATCACAATTTATTGTATATAGTACATTGTACAGTACATAATATTAAAATACAAGTCACCAAGCACAGTATATGTATAATAATCTTAAATGTCCCTGACTAATAGAATTAGGAGAATCTTAGAAGTAAATGTTTTTAATTATTCTATTGCTCTCTGTCTAGACGCTTGTATACATATGCAGAGCAGTGAAAATGAAATTCCAGTACACTTTTGTTCTGCAATATGACCGATTTTTTAGTCTAAATGGTATTCCTGGGAGACAGATCTCTTTTCCATCATCCATCAGAACTCCTTTAGCTTAACGTATTTGGTCATTCAAAAACAATCTGAGTCGGAGCCTGATGTTAATCTGCAATCACGGGAGACTGCGAGCCTTCTGCAACGCCATCAGTATGCCTATTAGAGTCGAGAGACAAACTCCTGCCGGTGCAGGAAGAACGGGAAAGTGCAGGGAATACTAAAGTATACAGAACACTGTAGTGTACAGAATACTGAAGTGTGACAGATAGTGAAGTGCACAGAAAAGTTAATGTACACAATTTTTGTACAAAACATTAAAGCGGCCGAAGTGCAGAGAGGAATCATTAATCAAGGTTAAATAAGGTTTAAGGTCAATTTATTTCATATTTTACTTAATTTAAATGTCTTTTCTAAAAAAAAATCATTGTTTTTAATATGCAAAAATATAATTATATTGTTAGAAATTGGTAATATTTTTGGGTGCCTGGAACAGATTATCTGCATTTAATGTATTTAATATTTCCGGTGTGAAAATGTGTGTTCGCAGGAAAAGTGTTTAAGTTGTTGCAGAGTCGGGTACAAAACTGTTCGAGGGAATTTAAGTTCTAAACCGTTTCGCAACTTTGGTCACAAGGCATCACAAAAAAATCTGCCTGCATCAGTCCAGTCCAAGGTCATCGTCATGGTCACTGAGTGGAACCGTCCACAGTGACAACACACGGTGCAAAATAAGAGTCATGTGAACAGAATACTGACATGTGTACAGGATACCAAAACGTAAAGAATACTAAAGTGCATGGGTTCCCGAAGTCTACAGAACAGGAAATCTTTAGTGAAGTGTACAATATAATGCAGAGTACAGAACAGTGTAAACTAACTTTTATGTAAAAGTTTATAGAACAGCAACATGTACAGAACACTTAACCATATGAAATGGTGAACTGCACAGAATAATAAAGTGTACAAAATAATGACGTGTCTATTACAGTAATAGTCAGACTAAACTGTACAGAATACTGAAGTGTCCAGGACAGAACACTAAAGTGTATGGAATACTAACTCACAGGTCAGGGTAGTGAAGTCCAGAATACTAACCTGTAAAGAGCACTAAACTAGATGAAACAGGAAAGCGTACTGAACACTGAAGAGACAGAAAATAACACAGTTTCCTTCTGGTTCAGATGTACATCAAAAACACAGACATCTTGAATGCTCAGGGTATTGAACACTGACATGCACACAAACAAAAACAGGGCATTTTGCTGCGAGCTCAGGAAGTGAGCGAGTTGACAGCTCTGGAAAAGGGCAGTGTGACAGAGGCCATGTTCTACGTCCAGCACTCTTACACATCAGTGCACACACACATCGCTCTGACAAGCTGCTATGCTGTTCTTCTAGGTGTTACAATCCCACTGGAGAGACAGTGTGTGTGTGTGTGTGTGTGTGTGTGTGTGTGTGCGTGTGTGTGCGTGTGTGTGTATCCTCCGTAAGGCCACATACAGAGAATCTCTTCTAGAATTCCTTCTAGGTATTGATGTCTCCCGAAATACACACCTTCATCACTGAATAATCCATATAAACTTCACCTTAAAAGGCTGACCATCAGCAGTGTGACGTGGATGTGCACCGAACTACACTCTATTTTACAGTCTTTCTTTTGCAAATAAGATCTACTGAAATCTAATGCCAATTTTAATTAATCAAAAAAAAATTATATATATGCTTCTATGCAGCAAATGATACCCTACATTGAAGAATCAAGTGCACTGAGTAGAATATTAACCCCACCAACAGAGTCTGTAATTCAAGTAGAATTCTGCACACACACCATCTCAAAAGTGTCTACTATGGATTTGTCCCAAACCACATGCCCTGTTACTACACAGGCCATGTCAGAACTTCTGTCCATCTTTTCCTTTTTTTTTTCCTTTTCCTTTTCCTTATACAGGCAACTTGAATGCGATTCTAAACATCTCTCCAACATACACACACTATGATATTGTCCCAAATGTCAAACGCTATATACTATAGTACATTATAGTGCTATTTATTTATTTATTTATTTATTATGCAACAATTAGTTCTTACCTAGCAATTTGATTGGATGAGAGTCATTCCATAAGTGCTGATATAGAGCATGACAGCATTGGGACGTTTAACTGTGTGTATCTGTCCGCTTACAGATGTTCTAATAATCTTTAACCCCTGATCAAGGGCACTACTTTTTTTGGGAGTGTTTTGAACAAGGGATTTGTTTTAGCATGCTAGGTTTTCCATTTGTTGATCACGACTAATGGATATGTGTTGGTGGGGCAAAATAACTGGTCAAATAAACAAACAAATCATAATCTGTTGATGATAAATGTCGTTTGTAGAACTGTTCTATAAAAGCGATATCACACTTGAGGTCATGCTGTTGTACAACAACGAATATCATCACGACCTCTGATGTCGTCAAAGGCGCGAGGAGACAGAGAGTGCTGATATTCAGTACAACAGCACTTCCTGTCATGTGATATTGTTAATTGTGATATATGTCACTTCATTTGATGGAAGATTTTGGGGAATTTTATAACAGTGTTAAAAAGATCACAATGCTCTAAAGTAAGGGAACACGTTTGCACTCCAGTGTTGGCCTCATGACACATCTTACTGTATGTTTCGGTGTGAGGGGTAATTTATCTTGTACTTATTCAGTTGTGACCAGAGTTTTGTCCTTTGTCTGGTTAGAAGTGAACAAATCAGGGACTGAAATGCAGTTGAGACACTGCAAGTCCTTTGATCATACCAATATCCTCATGATATTGAAAAAACGCTTAATTTGTTTTGTTTGGCTAATTCTAAAAACTGATAATTTCTTATGCCAGTACAGAAAAATATAAGTATATATACAATACAGATAGATAGTAGACGGACAGATAGATAGCTAGAAGGTACTCTAGTTAATGACTAACTGAATTTAGCCTAGCTAAGAGTGAATTATCAGTTGACAACGTACATAAGTACATACTATATATCTCAAAATAATATGAATATAAATATTTTTGCTATTCATATTTGGCATATTGTGCTTATTCTTTGTATATAGTGTTATTTCCACTCAAAAGAACTAATCAACAAGTTAGTTTACCGTATGCGGATGACACAAATTGCCGTAATGCATCTACAAGCTGGCACAGTCCTTAATACACAGACACGACAGTGCGACTCTTCATGGCTTATGCCACAAAAATATGACGTACACTATGAAATGTTGAGTAGAAGGGATGTTCAAACTGTGGACGCGTCTTAAATCGACCGCTGGACAGAATTTAATTAAGCTTAAATTACAGATATCTGCGATGTTGTGACCAGTTATGTGTACGATTTAATAATATACTTTACAATAAGCTACTAATAAGCTGTGAACAAACACCTGCACCAATGGATTAAATTTTTTCAATGCTGAAATAACGGCGTGGTATAAGTGAATTTGAACATGCTGGAGTCGTTTTAAGACAAAACTTAATCTTTATCTGATCCACTTTTTCAATTTCACATCTGTGATTCACTCTCCGGTTACCGAACAGAGAGTATATTTTTAGCTTTAAACTTTTAACCATACCTACAAACTCTGTAACCGTCAACGACCCATACTCACGCTAGTACCAAATATTTATTTAGTACCCTTTTAAAATAATCTAGCTACGTGCTTAATCAAAATCAAGTTCCACAAACATGGAGCAGTGAAGAAGGTGTGGTTTAACATGCAGGATGTGTGGGTCTAGACTATTAAGAGACCAGACCAGAGAACAATGCAATATTATGAAAGAAGTTCTGATTGATGTGACAGTTTAAACCCAACATCACATCAGTAATAATACACACATGAAACATGAGCAGAGATTAAAATGAGCTTATCGTGTCGAGATGAATGAAGATGCTGCTGATTGATCCCTCTGAAGAAGCAGTAAAGCGCGTGGAGCACGTCCATACACAACATGAATATTAATGTCAGCGCTCAGAAGTGGGCGACTCACTAGTGGAGCTAATGAGGATGGATACGTGACGAACGCTGACTGAAAATCGCAGCATTGATCATATTTATCTCGTATAACTGTTGCTCTCTTTTTGATCCTATTTTTTTTTTTCAGTTTACACTTATCCAGGAGAGCTTTTAGGATTTTGCAGGATTTCTCAAAGAAGTTTACTTTCTATAACTTAATTGCATATGATACATCATAGTTATTGAGTAAAAAATCTAAAGTTGTAAAAATGAAAAATTTTTTGACTTGCAACCAGAGCTATTGTCAGATCTGTTGTGGATATAAAAAATGGTCAAGGCAACTCGCAAGATGCATCTTTCTATAAAAACAGGCAAAAAACATCTCTAGAGTGTGATTTGAGTCGAAAAACTAAAACAAGTACATCCTGGTGTGCTTCTATATCCTGCACTGTCTGATCTCTACACTTAATTATGCTTCAAGGATATCCAAATACACTTTTATTATGGCCTGGAAGGACCAGATAAATTTGTACCTGAACCTGGCTTCACAGCTGAAGTCATCATAGCTTCAGAGCTTCCCGGGTCCAAACCTGGGGCCGCGTGTCAATTTGAAGATGAGCAGATGGCAGTGTCGTGGACTGGAAAGGTGGAGTAGCATCCACCCGGGAAAAGAGGGTAAATGGAGATGTTGCCTTGATTAAGGGTGCCCCATGGGGGGTGTAATGCGCAGGAGGGGGTAGAGGTAGGAAGATTAAATGGCCAGATAGAAAGAATGGTATGAATAGAAAGTTCCTTAGAATATAAAAGAAAAAAAAAATTTTGTAGCATAAATTTTCTGAAGAATTATTTATGCTTTGTACAAGGATAATGCAGGAAATCTTAATTGCTGTTAAATTCAATCATATTGAATTTCCACTTCACCAAGGTTAGGGTCATCGAGCCTATCCTGGGAACAATGGGTGTGAGGAGGGAATGAATGCCAGAGATAAACCAAAATTTAGGAGTCATGCTGAAAAGACTCCAAGCATGGCACGCTGATGAGACGCTGATGCATGTCTGCGAACGACAGTCCCGGCCGGGACGGTCCGAAGGCAACTGCAGTCGTTCCCGTGACCATTCAGCAGTGGATTGACTGCTCCTGGATCACTCGTCACCAGTCTGTCTGCTGGAACTGGACCCACACCGTTCATAAACACCACCTGGACATCACGGGAACTCGGTTTGGAGTCAGTGCAACTTTTCCTGTACAATCCTGACCTTGCTCCAAGCCACATCCACATGTTTGGGTCATTAAAGGAGTTCCTGGGAGGCTTCAGACGTGACGCAGGGAGTCCGGTGTATTGAGAAAACGTTTTCACGTGATGGTATCCAAGCAGTAGTGTGGTGTAGCAGGGGATTATATAGAGTAATGAAAAGTCTTACGTTTTTACCTTTTTGAACTTTAGACGTTTGAAAATTTACAGTACTACTCCACAAAATATAAAGTGCCAAATTGGGGTTTAAAAATGAAGCAAGGACCATGAAATAGTCGAAAGGTTGGAGATGAAAGAAAACCTCGAGACTCTTTACATCAGACAAGCAGTGCAGGAGAACCTTCCTGATGATAGATGTTCTTTAGAGAGGAATTCAATTTGAGTTTTTTTTTTTTTCTGAATACATTGAGCCTCCTGGTGGCTGTTATAACCTGAATGTAAGTTGAAGTAAATGACTGTTTAAACTCGTTTATTATATTTAATTAGAGGCAATTCCACACAGCAAGACATTCAAAGAGTGGCACTCGCTGTTGGCTGACATAAACACTAAAGCTATGGTGTAATTTAACTAGAAATTAGAGTACGTTTATCTACCCTCACTTTATTTTAGCTCTAACACTGCTTTTGTTAATTTCAATTCACCAGAAAAGACAAGGTCCAGACTTTTTTTTCCCCCCTAAGTTCTATATGATGACTGAATGAATTTATCAGGATGACATCCTGAGTTATGATGAGCCTCATGATTGTAACTGAAGATGGCTCGAGTTATTTCTCTTACCTGAGAATAAAATAAATAGTTCGGAATATAAGTACGTTCACCCTTAAGCTGAGAGGAAGCTATGACTTGTGTAATGAGATGATATACTGAGTAAAGATATACTGAGACCGACACTGCTTCGCTATTGTACGTCTTAGCATGTGACCTTTTTTTTTTTGCCTTTATTGCTGTTAATCTTCTTATCTGTGATCTGTGGTTTGTGGTCTTTTGTTCAACACCACACGAGCACACGTCACATAAAATCCACGTTGCCCCCATGGGAAAAATATTGTTACTACTACTACTACTAAAAACCAGAGTGAGCAGAAGAACAGGACACACACTACGGTCGATAATCTGAGCCCATCTGTCTCCGGCGCTCCCCCAATGCCACTGTCTGACCTCCACTCAGAGGCGAGAGAGAAAGAGAGAGAGAGAGAGAGGAGTGGTGGAGCAGCTAGTTAACATCCTTCCCTCCCTTCCCCTCCTCGCTCCTCCGCTCTTCATCCACAGCAGTTATTTATGAGCCCTCGGTCTAATGCGCACTCCCCAGGCAGTGCTTGGTCGAGCACGGCCAACTTTTAGCATGCCTCCATTATTCATAAGTATGCGCGAGCAGCATTTGGAAAATTGCTAATGCTTTTCCTCTGTGCTCTCCCTCCCCTTACTTATATATTTATTTATTTATCGTTTCCCGGCGCGTTATTCATTCCGGGAAAGGGGCTCTTCCTCGTTCTCCGCTATGATCTTTCACTTTATGTAGCTTCTTTTTTCCCCCTTTATCTCTTTCTCTCTCTCTCTCTCTCTCTCTCTATATATGTATATATATATATATCCGGGTAATCAATAAAAACAATACATTTTCTCCTTGAAGCTCAGAAGCTACATGGTACAAAACGCTAATAAAAACTACTGTAACAAGCCATACACAGCATGCATATTCACCAAATAGAGGTCATGTTCCCCCCTCAAATTTTGTTCCCCCCTTCCCAAGAAAAAAATATTCTATTGGACATATAGCACATAATGATGATGTGCGCTAAAATGTTTAAACTCTTTGCAGTAAAAATACAGCATACACCCTTCCTCCCAACTCTGAGACCTTGGGTAAGGGTTCGTTATTTTCAAATGGAATTCAAAATTAGCTTTTATCTGAAAAGAGGACTTTGGCAAACTGAGGAACGGTCCAGTTCTCTTTCCTCCTTAGCCCAAGTCAGATGCCTCTGACACTATCTTTAGTTCAGGAGTGGTTACTGCGTGGTGGCTCTTGCCATGCCGACTCCAGCTCCAGTCCACTTCTTGTGAAAACCTCCCAACGTCCTGAATCTGCTTTGCTTGAAAATGTTCTTATGTTGCTTGTGCACCTTTTCATACCACACCTTTCCCCTTCCAGTCATGTTTCCATACAGCACCTTCTGGAGTTTACCTGCCTTGTAAAGGACAGACAGGACAGGAATAGCTCAGTGGTCATGGTGGTGGAGTACTGATCAGAAGATCCACAGTTTAAACCTCAGCACCACCAAGATGCCACTGTTGGGCCTCTGAGCAACGCCCTTAACCCCCCTCACATTTCAGATGATTAAATAAAATTAAAATGTAAGTCAATTCGGATAACAAATGCAGTGAATGAAAATGTAAAGATGAGTGTCTTCTGGACAACTGTCTAGTCAGCAGTCTTCCCCATGCGTATACTGAACTAGGCTAAGAGATATACAATATTTATAAGCAATGAATACTAATTCACTTCAACTCGTAATGAAATATTCTAATATTTTGAGATACTGTATTTCTGTAAAAAAAAAAAAAAACTTTTTCAGGATTTCCAAATTTCTCAAGATGTACTGAAGTACAGTAGATAAAGGACTGCCCAAGTCCATCCTTGAAACTCAAGTGCCACACAAGACATGCAAGTGATATTTTGATTTGTCCATAATATTCATAATAATAATAGTGGACAACATTATGTCAAAGTGATTATACTAAACTCTGAAACTGTACTTTTTAAATTTCTCATCTTCTCTCTCCAACTTACAATATCAAAAAATTTCACAGCAAAAACGCCAAAAATTTATTTTTCATCAGTCACCTGGTGTTCTGTCATGGACATTTTCAGTAGGTTTAAAACCAACTTCTTGTGTTTAAAGGTGGTAGTCCGCATGCTGTTGAGAAACCCTGTCTCGGATACTTCTACTCAAGACAAATCTGGCAACCTCAGAGGCATGAACTAACAGCGAGGAATTTACATAATCTATATGACACTCAGAAAATCGACTTAAGCAGGTGCTCAGCCAGGCCCTAAATACACTCGCGTCACTTCTGGAATTTTGAATTAGGCTGCAAGTCAGACATGCTTTATTATTATTACACAAAAGTAATGCGTTGAACACTTTACATTTGAAAATGCAATAAAAAACAGCACTAGAATGTTTATGTTCTCCATAATAGATTTTGATTTTCACAGGTTCGCTCTGATTGGCTACTTGAATGTTTGCGGTGCAAATGCAATAAAACTATTGATAGATGATTATTTCTATTATTTCCAGCTCTATTGCTTGCTATTTTAAATGTTTTTAATAATCAAATTCAGCTACTGACCTTCACATTCTGCTGAGCTAAATTCATCAAACGCATACAGTTGGGGCTGATAGAACGTTCATAAACTTTTAATTCATAAACTTATTACCAGTTACTGATTGGACAGGGTATTTGCATGAAATTGAAAAAAATAATAATAATCATTTCCACCTTTAACAAGAGTCAGCCTTTCAGCACTTGCAACATCACGACGCCTTGCTCATTCATTCGCGACTCCTCACCAGATAAAGGATTCAGATTTACAGTCTATGAGTCTAAACATTTGCACTAAAGGACACGCAGAAAGAGAAAGACAGGAAAATACTGAGAGAAAGTGAGAGGCAGGAAAATACTGGGAGAAAGATAGAGGCAGGATGACACTAAAGAATACATGGAAAATCGATGATAACGAACGAGTGCGGCGAAAAGTGAGCGCTCAGAAGAGTGACAGATTGTCTATCGAGGTGCCAGTCAGAGCCAGTGGCCGCCCACACACGATTAAAGACAGAGGTTTGCGCGCACAAGTCTTATTGATCGCATTTCTCCCTGGCTCTCGTTTTTATCTGTATCTCTCTCTAACTTTGCCTCCCTGTCTCGTTACATCTCTCTTTCTCGTCATGAGACATGAACATTTTACATTATAGAGTATGTAAAAAATAAATAAAAACAAACAGTAGATGTTGGTCATAAATGATGAATAGAGGATACAGTATACTGTATACATAACTTGCATATGAGGGGTGTTCAAGTCAATCCTGGACTTTTGATTGTGCAGAATAACAGAACATTTTTGAAAAAAAAAAAGGGAAAACTATTTCATAGTATTTTCATATGTATTTCATCCTCAAGTTAATGACAAGTTGTGTGTCGATTTTTAAGGATCAGGCGTTCCACTCAAGAAATATTTGTGCCAATGACTGCAGCGAGCTCTGAGCCACCTCGGGCCGGGATCACGGTTGTACGGGCTTCCTTCAAACATCTCATCATGATCGAAGTCTTCTGTAAATGTCAATGGTTTTATGCAGTCATTTTTGTCAGTTATTACACAAATCCCGGTTTGAATTGAACGCCCCTTTGTAAGAACCGCATACATAAAATGATGCAATTAATAAACGGATAGACCTTTTGCATTGTTCAGCTTTTATGCCAAATGGAAGAATATGGATATGGAAATACTACCCGCAAAAAAAGTGTCGCAATTTGAAAAAAAAAAAAAAAAAAGTAGATTTTTTTCAAAACAGTATTCCATTTAAAATAATAATAATAATAATAATAATAATATATTAATATTAAGTCTTGCTCCACAATTCCGATTCTCATTTGCTTGACGAACAGAAATGCATGCGAGCGTACACACACACACACACACACACACACACACACACACACACACACACACACACACACACACACACACACACAGTTACCAGGGTGAAAGGCAGAAATAAGAAAGGGTGAGAATGGGAACAGATTTGCAGAGGAGGGTGTTAGATTTCTGACTGCAGAGACAGGTGACAGGTGAAGGGAAACGACGGGGGGGGGGGGGAAGGAATGGTGGTGGTGGGTGAGGGGGGAGAGGGGGGGTGTCTCACGGTGGAAATGAAAGTACCTACAGATATTCAGTGCAACCTAGCCAATTAACCCTTTGAGACGAACTGTTATTGGAACATTACTACTTAATGGGTTGAGGGAAAGGAATTCCTTTGCTTTGCACAGGTTAGGACCGAGAATCGGCTAATGATTCAGGGTGAAAACATACAGGGTTCACAACGGCTGGTGTCCGAAATGTGCTTCTTCTTTACAGATACTAGGCTGATGCGGTCAACAAGTAAATAAGGCTTGTAGTACTAGTAGGGTGTGGCTCAGTAATACTATTTACATCGTGACCGGCTTTAGATGGAACAGTGTTTTATGTGCAGTGGGACCGCAGCAGACGGTAGGTACGAGGCGTCCGTATGCATTTTGCAAGAAATTTGCCCCGGAATGCCAAGGATTTTCCGCATCGACTACCGGTTGCGTGTACATCCAGTAGTCAATCAAAACTTTTTTTTGTTTTTTTTGAACGTTGCATTTTGTCAAAGATTTAGTGCAGGCGTAGCACATTATGATTCCAAGAGGAATAATAATAGAAGGTTATGTGAGGTTTAATGTCTATTTAATTTATATTTAACTTCATTTACATGTATTTTAAAAATGTTTTAATTTGATTTTATTTGCAAAAATATGATTAAAGTGTTGGAAATTGGTAATATTAGTAATATGGGAAAATGCGTTTCACAATACAAAATTTCGCCTTAAGAACTCATTTCCGGAACGGATTAAATCAATAGGCCTGGGCACCAGTGTATACAATATTTACTGACTCTTTCTCAGATCAGTCTTGAATCAGTTCCAAATAAACTCGATTACTGTGCGGAGGTGTTTCGACGCTGAATCGACCCAAATGCAGGAACAAACACGGTGTGTATTTGGCAGTGTTTATTAAAGTCAATGCCAACTACTACTGTACATTACAGAAATGAGATGAGCTTTCGGTTAATGAACGAAATGAGAAAAACATACGCACAATGTTATCAAGTAGGTGTTTCTATAACTTCTGAATCATTTATTTAGCCCTGGCACCGTGTTATCCGTTTCAGAGCGCTGTTTATGATTTCTGCGTGTACTTGGCAACAGGTTTGTTTTTGTTTACCTTATTACACTCATCGTACTGCTGTGAAATAAACTAGAGTTCGCGCGTTTTCCAATCTATAATTGGTTTGTCTAATGATGTGCTAAATTAAACCGAGGCAAAGATTAAATGAACCAAACGTACCGATATCGCGCGGATCCTGACATACAGGTGTGAACGTCGGGTATCACACTGTATTCAACCTGGCACGGTTCGAGGTGAGAGTCAGTGACTCTTTTGACTGAATGGTTTATCCTGAGACAATAAAACACTCTCAGAGTTTCCCGAATAAGACGCTTTGTTTGGTACTGATGGGTTGCACAGCGGTTAAAAGATTAAAAGACCGTATCTGGTCTCCTGGGGCTGACAGATGGCATTCGCTTTGGTGCGGATTAGAGAGACAAGATCAAATCGTGTGCGTCTATGAAAACAAACACGTTGGTCATGTGATGTTCAAGAGACAAACAAGATCCAGCAGCAGAGGTGCAGTTACAGAGTTTGGGGTGGAGATGCAGGTTTGCACGTCTTCTTTAGACTCCTGCGCCGAGTCATGATTCAAGCATTCGTGTGAGAAATCTCAAAAAAAAAAAAAAAACCCTGTGCTAAGCTGTTTAGTTCCCGAGGCTTGAGTTGAAATCAATGCGTGTTTCAGTGGTCACACCATCCTGGAGATCGCGAGGTCGAATCCTGGTTGATGTTGTCGCCTCCCGCAGCCGGGAGCTCAGAGACAGCTGATTGGTCGAGCTCTCCGAGACGGAAGGAATGGAAAGCGCTTTCCTCCAAATCTGTTATGATGCTCTTATAGCGGTTCTAAAAGATGGCACGTGTCAGCGGGCATCAAATGGCTTAGAGGAATCACGTGACGGTCTGAAGCCTTGATTGGGAGGGGAGTGCCCTAATGACGTGTTAGAAGTGGCTACAACTAAATTAGGGAGAAAATCAGGAAAAAATCCCAAGAAATATATTTATAATAATAATAATAATAATAATAATAAAAAAACTCCCATCTTAATATTTTGTATTGACTATTCATGACGTGTTCCTTCATTGTGTTCAAATAACACTAACTATTTTATTCCCCTTATATTAGCCTACTGAAGAACTGGGTTTGGAAAAAAATTGCAATTCTGACTTCTGTTTTTGACGACTGATGAAATAAGACCAGATATTGAAAGCAGACGCAGAAACCTGGAGCCCACGGTATCAAAATAATACACATGAAGGCAGCCTATAATATTAGCTATTTCTCTTAATAGACTTAATCATCACTCTGAGCCTGTAATCAGCGGCTTTGACAGAAACGACCGCTGAAAGATGGAATCTTTTGCACCATTAAACACTTTGAGTCTGACCCGTATAGAGTCGGAGCACGCAGAGCACAGAGTCACGAGAGCCTCACTGTTCACTCTCTCTTACTTTCCGCATGGTTTTAAGACGTACGAGCCCGAGTTTTGACTGGAGGATGGAACTAGTATGTGCGCACACACACACACACACACACACACGGTCTGGAGGGAACTGATTGCACTGTGACTCATTACAGCGTGGCTGCGTGTAATGGAGTGTGACAGCAGCGCATACACACTGCGGCTCTGTCCTCACAGCCCCTCAGCCAATTACACACACACACACACACACACTCACACACACACACACCTAAAACCACACACCCCTCTTCACTGCCTCTCTCTCACTCTCTCCCTCACGCCTCTATATCATATTACAGTCAAATGCAAAATTATTGGCACCATTCAAAAATAACAGCTAGACGTCGTAGTACTGTATACGACAGACGTTGCACCCGAATTGCAACTTTTCCACCCAGACAGTGAGCAGATTACTTCCCTTTCATAACACCAAATAATTCTTACATTAGGTTTATATATATAAAGTAGTAATTGCCAGAAGTTTTCTTTTTTCCTTCTATTTTTTTGTCTCTTCGGAACTTAACTCATGCCTTTGTTCAAATATTGCGCACATGTATAAATCTCTGTCGCCTCATCATTAAACAAAACAAAACAAAAAAAAACACAATACATAGAGCTTTCATCACAACAGACAGATGGTTGTTGACCTACATAAATGAGGTAATAGATATAAAAAAAAAAAGAATAATACTTAAGCATTTTAAATTTCCATTAATTACAATTAGGGCCATAACAAAGGCTTTGAAAGTCTGGACTGTAAAAACGATTGATGAGCACAATGCAGCCGCTCACACTGATGGTATAAAACGGCGAGGAAGACAAAGGAAAATACTTTAGCTTAAAATGCTTTAAATGATGAGATTAGGACATTTGGTGCATTAAAGCATAAATGTAATATGTGCAAAAATGGTCTATCAAAAAAAATTAAATAAATAAATAACAAGCTCAAGTTTGAAAAATGTACATGCTCTCATCTGTGCAAACTCCAAGCCTATAGGTTTAACAAATCAAATCAGTGACTATTAAACTCTTAAACTCTTCCTATCCTTACCTGGTCGATTCCCAAGTTTTAAAGCTATACATGCTCTACATCCCATAACCCTAACCCTAGCCCTCGCCCTATATACAGTACTTTGAGCCCTACTCATTCTTCATATCAAAATAAATGAAAGAAACAGGAACAAATGTTTTACTGTAACAGGCTGGAAAGTGCTTAAAGCTGCAATATAAAAATTGGTAGTTTATGTAAACAACCTCGGCAGCTACCTCATTTCCCCTCTCGTCTGTTTCACCCACTCAGCATTCAGCATCCCCAGTATACTGTACTAATCACTAATCACCATGAACATCTGTCATCATCTGCACCTGTTCCTCACTGGTTCATGCCTCAAGTTTGTTTAATACGTGAACAATTCATAGGTCACTGTGTGGCTTAACAAACAAAACAACATTCCTCTGAAACTGGTCAGGTACTGGGACTAGACTGAAAATGGGAGACCTTCAGAAAGCCCAGGGAACTATTCCTCAAGACTACATTAAAATATACAAAAGTCTGGCTCTTTGGAAACAAAATACGAAGAAAGGAAAAGACTTTCGCACAGCACTTATACACTTCATCAACCCCAGACAAACTTTTAGATGTCATATGTGCAAAAAGAAAAAGAAAAATCATAAAAGTCTTCCATAAACAAAACCAACTGTCTCCCAAACTTACTTGCATGAATATCTAATAAAATCATAAGCTTGGAAGTTATAGAAATTCCCGTTTCTGTAACCCTAACCCCAGCTCAAGCACCTAATCCTATAGGTTTTAATAAACAGAAAGTTTGACAAAAATCATAAAAGTTTCCAGGAAAAGATTTTTATTTTTATTTTTTTTTTATGTTTGGGAGATGTACGTTATATACTGTAGTTTGTGTAAACCTAATGCTAAACCCAATCCCCAAATATATGGATATGTGCAAAACTGGGCAAAAATGAGTGGCTTCTTTATTTAACACATTTATTGTGAACACATTTACATGTCAGTCTGATATAGTTTCCTTGCTTGTTCACATGATCGGTACGAGTGTATGTGTCTGTGTGTGTGTGTGTGTGTGTGTGTGTGTGAGGGCAGGTACCAGTTTTGAACCAGCCATCTTCTGTAAAGCTGTCCCTGGTCTCCTGTGGTTTATTCCAGTATTCCTGAAACACAGATGAGCCTCGAACCTGGAGCTCACCCTCCCGCCCCTCCAGGCCTGGTTTTACCTGCGCGCGCGCACACACACAGAGTCATACCAGTAAATTGTGTGTGTGTGTGTGTGTGTATATATACTGTGAAGTGCATGATGGGAAAGGGATTTAATGAAGTACCTGTGTGTGCTTGCTGTTGCCCTCGGCGATGGTGGTGTTGCTTGTGTTTGTCATGACGATTCGCACTTCAACACCCGGGAGTGGAACTCCGACTGCACCTGAAAAAACACACACACTTACTACAAAATAGAGATGCAACATAAGATGAATATATTATTCTGAATAAACAGTTAATGTGTTGTAAACAAATACAAACAGGGTTGTGCACCTTTTTTTTTTTTTATTAATTAATTCATTTTTTAATAGAAAGAGTGCCAGAAGGGTCATGAGACGTCTGCGTGCAACTACATTTCATAGCACTATGGAAGCATCCTCAGTTTTTTAGTAGCTTGCAAAGACAATAATAAAATCCAAAAAAAAAAAAAAAAAATTTTTAGTAAACAGAGACGCCTTAATAAACTTTTCATTGTTTCCTCTTTTTGTGCATAACATATTTTTATATACTATACAGCAGTTATTTTTTTCCTATTAGCCGGAGACGCCGCACAGTTGATGCAAGATCACTATTTACCCGAGTAAAAGAAACCTGAAGCTTGTGATTTGTATTTTATTTGATTATGTGAAATCAGTGGGAAAACAAACTAAGCCACTGGAGCTGGAGATCAAGGACACTTAGAGCCGGACCACTGACAGGACGCTTCTTCATTTAAAGATACTTGCCGTGAAAAAGTATTTTGGAATAACTGGCAATGAGTCTTTCACATCGCTGTAGAGGAATTTTGGCCCACTCTTCTTTGCAGAATTATTTTATTTCAACCACATTGGAGGGTTTTCACTTTGGACGGTCTGTCCAATCTGTCCACGGTCCATCTCAACTGGATTTGAAGTCTGGACTTTGACTAGGCCTTCATTTTTATTTTGAGCCATTCAGAGTTGAACTGGTTTCAGATCATTGTACTGCTGTATAACCCAAGGACACTTGAGCTCAATGTCACAAACTGATGGCCAGACATTCTCCTTTAGGATTTTCTGGTAGAGCGTGGAATCCATGGGTCCATCAATTACGGCAGGTTGTCGACGTCCAGAAGGTGCAAAGCAGCCCCAGACCATCACGCTACCACCACCATGTTCGACTGATGTTTGTTTATGAAACGATGGGTTGATATGTAACATGACGCACATCTACCAAAAAGTTGCCAATCAAGATGTTTTTGGGCAAATGTGAGACGAGCCTCTGTGTTCTTCGTGATCAGTAGCGACTTTCGCCCAGGAACTCTACCATGGATGCTATTTCTATCCAGTTTCTTTCTTATTGTAGATTTATGAACAATGACATTAACTGAAGCAAGTGAGGCCTGCAGTTCTTTAGATGCTGTTCTGGGTTCTTTTTTAGCTGCTGAATGGATCGTCGCCGTGCTCTTGGAACAATTTTGCAATTTTGGCCATTCCTGTGATGGTGTCCCAAGTTCTCTCCATTTGTTGCTGGAATCTAAACGCCTTAGAAATGGCTTTGTAACTTCCCCTTCCCAGACTGATACATGTTGGTTACTTTGCTCTTGATTTTTTTTTTAGATCGTGTTGCTTTTTAGCATCTTTTAGCATGCTTCACTTTGTCAGACATTTTCTATTTAAGTAATTAGTGAACTAATGGGCCTTAGGTTTTTTTTGTGTAATATTACATATGCAAAAAATAAATAAATAAATAAATAAATAATTAGGACGGGGCAAATACTTTTTCACGACACTGTACCTCGAAGAATAACAATAATGCAAAGTTATTATATGACTGAATGTTTTAACACTATTAAACAATGTACTTAATTAAAACATGTTGTGTAACATGGAAAAATACTAAAAATAAAAAAACAAAAACAAAAAAAAAAAGTCTGTTTAATATGCAAACTTTCAGGAAGATTTCTAACGATTGCATATTTAGTCACATGACTACGGATCTTTATATTATTTAATAAAGAGACATGGCTGGCACAGAGCTAAAAGAAAAAAAAAACACGCAAGCAAACAATAACAGTTTCAACAAAGGCGATATGTAAAGTAAAGCACCAAACACTTTTTAATTAGAATCCACAGAGAACAGCGGTTTGAAAAATGGCGATCATGTGATTTTTTGCACATATCGCATAAATTTGCATGAATTATTCTTGGGCAATCCGTCTTGTTTTGTGCACTGTATTTATTTCACACCTTTAGAGCCCTTATACGCTGCTAGGAAAAAAGAAACAGTCATACACTTTAAGACTGAATTCAGTCACCTTTAGCTTTGATTACAGCACACAATGTGGCGAAAAGGATTCCTCGCGCTCACAGAACCACTTTTTCACAATTTAAGTCTTGGAATAATCCTGTTCTATCAGGGAAGAAACACTCCATAGATGTGATAACCTGGTCATTCGGTACATTCAGGTCGTCAGCTGACTTCATTTTATTGCCAAATAACGTTGCCGACAGTTCAGGCCTATCCGTCTGTATTCAAGGATTCTAGTCATTTCAAATCTTATTAGTTGCTTTCTTTGCTTTATGCAGCTATAATAATAATTTGATCCTCCTGAAATGGTGACTTTTTTTTGTCCCTTTGCTCTCATACATCGTTCGGCTGGTTCTATCAGTTGCATACGTCATTATTTGCATCTCCATCTCCATCTAAGCATTTGGCAAACTCCCTTATACAGAGCGACTTACATTTCTTTAAATCTCATTATACAGTAAATCTGAGCAGTTGAAGATTAAGGGCCTTGCTCAAGGGCCCAACAGGGACAATTTGGTGGTTGTGAGGTTTGAACAAACTTAACAACTAAACTACCCCTGACCGGTTTAGGTTTTATTTTATCTCTGTTGAGGGAATTAATAGGAACAATACTTCTAAAGAGAGGCAAGTGAAAAAGTCAGTAGTCACTAATTATTATGGATGCAGATTCCTAGTCATGGTCATAAATGCGTCCTGGGGGACTAGTTAAATCTTTAAGAAACAATTCAGTGAGAATCATGATTGCAACTTTAATGCATAAACAGAGTGCACTTGTGTCAGGCTGATACCACAGCACATCATAGTTTAAGAAGTTTCAGAAGAAGGTTTTTGTTAAACCACACAGTGATCAATGAAACATTCATGCATCTAACTTAAGGCATGAACCAGATCATTTATGGAAGTATAACAGTGCCAAGATCCCCCAGAGAAAAATAACATGCCAATGTAAAATAAACTGTTTGAATCTATCTGCATTGCAAAACTCCTTACAGCATTTGCAATCTTACAATGTTGGCACTGCAATTTATTGTGGTTATATATTTGAAAGGAAAATGTCATTTAAGCAAATGTTAAAAATACCGCCTTCATGATTTTTCACCATCACAAATTCAAGCGTGCCTTTCCTGTGCAGTCTACTTCGCAGGAACTACTCGCCGATCAGAATGCTGCATTTCTAATCATTCCAGTAATTAGTATACTGGTGATGCTGAATGCTGAGTGGTTGGAACGGACGAGAGGGGAAATGAGGTTGATTATGACATGGTTACATAAACAACCAATTTATACATTTTTATACCTTTAAAGACTTTGTCACAGTAAATCATTCCTTCCCATTTCTTTCATTTAAACCTCATTGATTTAATTTAATATGAAGAAATCGGGTGTGTGAGGCTTTTTGCACAGTACTGTATGTAAAATTAATCAGTGATCTACAGTATTTCATGAGGCAGATTTATTAAAGTGAGCTCCTGCGGCTTCAGATACTGTACAGTAACTTTCCCTCTAATCATCTTTCATGCAACAAAGTTTCTCTCTCTCGCTCTCTCTCTCTCCCGCACATGTAGGGATGATGTGTTGTTTTTGGGATCATAGCTGACGCGTCCTCATCCTCAGAGTCTCGGCTGCGACGGGGGAATAAAAGCCCGTTCTCTCTTCTCAATCATCAAGTTTCCAGAATCCCTTTAGAGCTGCACTAAAGCAATCTTACACCCGCACTTCTTTCCCAGACGGTGTTACATTTAATGCACGCTGTTCTTCGAGCGAAGATCTACAGGCAATCCTGACACACAGAAATCTGGAAAAGATGCCTGCAATACAGATATTTAAATTTTTGTTTTTAATTCAATTAAGAGATCGTTTTTAAAGTCTTTACATGGGATATGATGCAATAAAAAAAAAACAATGCTACTGTATAATATCTAGTTAATGATCTTGAATATTATTAGGAGCATGATATAGTTTTATAATAATGAACAGCAGTCATCTTGTCTCTCTTTTCTCTCTCAAAGTTATTAAGACAGATGCGGCTTGTCACATTTCTCACAAACCACAAAGGGCAAGTAAGACATGAAATTTGGGGGGGGGGGGTGTGAGAGAGAGCATGAAAGATTGAGTGGGAATAAGAAAAAGAGTGAAAGAGATTTGAAAAGGTGCACTCGTATAGTATTTGAAACCATAAAAAATTATATATATATAAAAAAAAAAGGAGAATCTTGTATGATATAACATTAATACACAAGCTGGCTATTCAGTTTTTCAAATATTGGTATCTGTAGCAATTTTTATAACCAGCTCCTAATAAAACCAGATTCTGTGTGTATATAAATATAAAATCATATTCATACATGGTAAACATCGGTCAATGATCACAGTTTATGTTATTGATGTTTATGCGTTACATTCCTCGCTCAGAGACAGCGTCATGTTTTACAAAATGTTGCACGTCTGAATTACGGGTTTGCCTTTATCTCGGAAGAACACGTGCAATAATTCCGTCAAGACTTATTAAAGCTTTATATAAAGTTGTTATGCTACCCTAGAATGGGATAGACTTTATCTCAGGAGAGCAGTTGCAGCGCAGAAATGAAACACATCGGAAGTGTGAACGAATTTCGCAGAGTATAAATGTGTCCCGAAACGATTAAAGAAGCAGAGCTTACAGGACAAGTCCTCTATACATCCATCTGTATATATATCTATATATCTAGACAGACAGATTGATGGGTAGATAGTACCAGTCAAAAGTTTGGACACACGTTCTTAGTCAATGTTTTTTTTTTTATTTTTTATTTTTATTTTTATTGTTTGCAACATTGTACATTAATACTTAAAAAGCTTCAATGAATGAAAGAACAAATATGTAGTTAAATAAAAAAGTTTTAAATGACCCAGAATTTTTTTTATGTTTTGGTGACAGCTTTGCGCACTCTTGGCATTTTCTCAGTCAGCCACATGACCTCGAATGGTTTTCCAAGAATTTTGAGAAGTTGTTGGCTGCTTTTCACATCCCAACCCATCTCAAATGGATATAGATTGGGTACTTGTAGAGGCCAGGTCATGTGATGCAGCACTCCATCACACTTGTTCTTGGACAAATAGCTCTTCCATAACCTAGAGGTATGTTTGGGGTCCATGTCCTGTTGGAAAACAAATGATGGTCCCATTAAGTGCAAACCAAATTCGATGGCATCCGATGTCCCTCCAAAACGATGTGGTAGCGATGCTGGTTAAGTGCGCCTTCAATATTGACTAAGTCACCAACAGTGTCACCAGCACAGTGGAAACCACATATTCAAGAACCGTCTGTTCATCCTCTTTATGTCTAATGGCGGTTAGAAAAAAGAAATCTCATCAGACTAAAGGACAGTTTTCCACTAATCTGATCTCAATTAATTTTCATTCTTGGCTCAAGTAGGTCTCTTCTGCATGTTATTCTTTTGAAGTAATGGTTACTTACGTAGGCCTACTTATGAAGGCCTGACTCAAGCACATATTTCAAGTGGACATTGGAATATGTCTGCCTCTTGAACTCTGAGAAGTGTTTATGTGGGCTTTAGTCTGAGGTGCTGTAAAGCGATGGTTTCTTAGGCTGGTCATTCTAATAAACTTCTCCTCTGCAGCAGAGATAGCTCTTGGCCTTCTTTTCCTGGAATGGTCCTCATGAGATCCAGTTTCATCATAGCGTTTCATGGTTTTGGTGGAGGACACATTCAAAGTGCTTTTGATTTCTTCTTAAAGTAATGACAGACCATCTTTTCTCTTCACATAACACATGAAATAAACATTTTATGGAGTTTGTTTGCCATAAAAAGGATCTATACTGTAGTTGTAGTAGCACTAACAGGGCTATTGACTTGCAGATGCCATGAGCGTGCCAAGATAAAATGTAGCTACTTTTGGCAGTCTAAAATATTTAGAATTTCGATGTGTTGAAAATAATAAAAATAAAGAAAAGAGAGAAAAAGAGTGCGAGAGAAAGAGAGAGAGAACGTGCAGGTGCCAGCAAAACATCATCACATACACACACCAAAAAAAAAAAAAAAAATTATATATATATATATATATATATATATATATATATATATATATATTTTTTTTTTTTTTTTTTTTTTAGACCATCTTGTATTGTCTACAAAACCTAAATTCTAAGGAGAGTTAAAAAATTTCCTGGAGTTGGTGAGTGTTAGAATTGCAATATATGAGCAAAATGTATGGAGACCGTAATATATAACAAAACAGGCGTCATATTATCATATCTCACGTCCTCTGTCTATATAACATGAGTATAGGCATGTCTGTGTGTGCAAGTGTATGTGTGTGTGTGTGTGTGTGTGTGTGTGTGTGTGTGTGTGTGTGTGTGTGTGTGTGTGTAGGGCTCTGAGTAAAACACGTCATGTTTTATTCAAAGCCCCTCATACACTCCTGCAGTCAGAGATGCCCATGGGGTGTAATGGGGAGGGAGGGAGTGAGAGCAAAAGAGATTGAGAGAGTCAGAGATGGAGAAAACAAAACAAGGAAGAAAGCAAGGTCGGTATAAAAACTCGCAGAAAATTTTAAAACAAGTTCCTGCTAAAATCCATATCGCAAGTGCAGTTGCTATAGAATTGGTTTAAATTCTTATGATGATTTGAAGACTATAATTGCAACAAACCATTTCTTGCACTTATGTTTAAACTATAATAAATTCCCCATTTTAATCAGTTATACTTTTGACTTAGAAGTCAACAGTTATAGAGAAAGTTATTAGTACAAATGGAATCATTCATGATCGCACCATCCGGTGTCACCCAGATGAGAAGGGGTTTGTCTTTTAAATTTGGTTCCTCTTAAGGTTTCTCCCTTATGCTGTCTCAGATAGATTTTCCTTCCCATCGCTTCTCTGGATTTATCATTAGGCGCAAATTTATACATTTATAAATTATATATGGAATGTCTACATTTCTTTAACACACTTTTGTCAGATTTAATTTCTTAAAAACACAATACAAATAAAAATTACTATATGAATCACACACAAATTACTATATTTTAATTACACACACAAAAAAACACAATTACGCAAATAAAACAAAAACAACTAATACTACACACTTTGCTTTTTTGAATCAGGTTTTGGATTTGAAGTCACCCATACATCTACTGTAGCATTCCAATTATACAGTATTTATTTTTATATACTACTGTAGAATTTTGCTACATTAAAGTAAACCTTAACTGAGCATATTGACTGGGGCGTGTTATAGTTTAAAACTTTTACTTTAAAACTCTTCTCTATTTTAAACCTAATAGCAGCAACAATTATAGAGAATTATTGGGGGCCTAGAATAGAACCTTGAAGGACACCTTACTGTCATCTGTGTGAAAAAGAATAGATTGAATAGATTGAATAAGCCGGGCATTAACATGACGTTAAACAATGAATCTATTACATTATTATAATTCAACAAATTAACTTTTGATTAGAGAACACACATTTTGAATCAATAGTAAGTAAAACAAAACAAAGAAATTGTATATTTACCATATCAATAGTAACTTTTTTCTTTTTAGATATTTGTAGACTATAATATTAAGAAGAAAAATAATTCAAGTGTAGTATTTTTTTTTTATTAGCAAGGGAAAAAATCTGTCGTGTAGTTCTTACTGATATTTATTTGACCTAATTAATGCTGAGACACCAGCAGCAGCAGTATAACATAACCGATCAGCGTTTTGCCAACAAACACAGCTACGCTTTAACATCACCAATGACAGCCGCCACTTTGAAGCGTATTGGCAAAAAAAAACAAACAAAAAAAAAAAAAAAAAAAAACAAAGCTAGCTAGATTCCACACAACCCACTTAACTGCTTTGATAGCGTCGAGTGCAGAACAAGCAGAAGCAGCAAAGTCTTGATCTACATCAGAGAGAAAAAGAGACCTCTAGTATCCAAGAAGCCTTTGGGAAGCACTCGGTTTCTTTTGGCTGTCATGCCATTGTCAGCGTTAAGCATTTTTCAAAAGGACAGCACGTCTCATTTGTTTGGTACCAAAAGACCCGAGAAAGTCAGACAAAGAACGTTGAAACGGGAGCCTGACGCACGACAGTGCAGCGCAGCATACAATCAACCCTGGAGGAATTACTGTTATTTGTAGACTGCACTTGTCAAAAAATCGTAGGAGCAGTATGACTTAGAGAAACAAAAAAGAACTCAAGCTAACAAAAAAAAGTGTCAGGTATAACACTAAGAGTTAATAATAGAGTTCAAGGAGTTATTGTTGTAAGAACTACACTAGGACAGAGTCTGTCAATTAGACGAACGAGACAAAAATTAAATGATCATTAAATTACCACAGAGTAGCTTGATTCTTTTGATTTGCGCTGGAGTTACATAGCTAACGTAGCGAATAAATAAATGAAGCTGATCAAACACAGCTAAATCATATATATGAATAAACACCAAATTTCGCAATAATGCTAACAATTGTGGAATATACAACAGAAAAAAAAAAAAATATATATATATAATTTATATGAGTTACCCATGTTATGCATGGCATTCAATTTTTTCTCTACATGTAAGCTACAGTCCCTTTATATCTTCATTTCAAAAGCAATCACTAGTAGAGTCCTGAAGTGTAGGTTCAATTCTATATTCAAATCTATGTGATTTTCAATTAAATTTTATTCCATGCTGTTGAACTTGTGTGGGTGATTGTTTAAATGTTGTATTTAATTACAAAGTGACAATCTTTAGCTCCACACTCCTGTACAGTACTGCGGTAATTCACCAAAGAAGCAGAAGAAAACTCTTGCAAAATATGAGTATTTGCAGAATATGTATGCGTCAAATTTGTGCTATATTTTAAAGAGTTCATCCACTTTAAACTATTTAACGGTTCTAACTTCACCGAAATAGTTTTAAAAGGGTGATCCAGTTCCGAATTGAAAACTGACAATCTAAATATAATCTTTGTACACTTCAATCTCAGCCACAGTGTTACGTGTTATGATTACCAGGGATTCGCGGCCCGTTCAGCGGGTTGGACAGCGCCATGCCGATCTCGGTCATACCGTAGCGCTCCAGAAGTACATGACCAGTGATCTCTTTCCAACGCTCCAGAACCGGTTGGGGAAGAGCAGCTGAACCTGACACCATCAAGCTGCAATAAGAATGAACAGAAATGAGTTTTGAACACAACTAACGTAGAGTACAGTACAGTGGGTTTATTATCTTTCAGGAATTAAAGCTTTATAGTGTATCGTACTGTTTATTGCAATATAGGATGTACAGCATACTGGTAGCTCACTGGCTATCCAAGCGCAGTGAGTCATTAGGTAAGGAATAAACCACATTAATGATCTACCATCATCAGATGTTTGTTTATTTCCATTATTAATAATTATTTACACAAAGCCAATGCAGGGCAAATGCGCGAAAACGGTTAACGCTGGCCACCACAGAAATGTATTACAAAAACAAGTGCATCACAGCAAGCTGTGTTCGGGGTTTAGCAGGCAAAAAGCCCAAGGTCGTTCATCTGGCTTACAAATTCCCCAGATTTCAATCTGATTGAGAATGCAAGGAAGGTTGCTGGACAAACAAGTCTGATCCATTGAGGCCCCGTCCAGTAACTCCAAAGGATCTGCTGCTAACATCCCAGACACCACAGCACACCCCCAGATGTCATGCCGAAACTTAAGGGGCTTAATATTTTGGGTTTGGATTTATATATTAAGTTTATGGCTGATGTGTGTATACTCTCATATTAAAATCAGAAAAACACATAGTGTGCAAACCTGGTTCGAAAAACTCCACTCATAAATGATAAATAAATGACTCCTTACTAAAAAAATGTTTTCAAACAGCAAGACGTTTTTATTATTATGCTTTGATTCAGCGGAGTAAATAAAATCATGTTCAAAATGCTATGCGTTTTTTTGCGTAAAAACAATAAAACGAATCATCTGATCACAGCTGGCCTTAGTATCAGGCAATGATCTCTTTCCGACGCTCCAGAACGTAACGTGAAGTACAGTGACACAGCTTCAGGTGGGTTTATTATCTTTCAGAAGTGAAAGCTGTAGGAAATTAATGTAGGATGTACAGCATATCGGTGTGCTGTACATCGGACTGCTCGCTATCCAGGGGGAGTAAGTAAACTATAAAGGAGAGAAATAAAAAAAATATTGTAAGACAATTACACAAATACAAATACTTTTTTGTAAAACGAATACTTTTTTTCACTGTGCCATAACAAAAATGAACTCCACCTGGCAAAAAAGCAGACCTCTATAAAAGCAGAGGTTTGGACAGTTTGCTGGTCTGGAGCATCATTCAGGTGTGTGTATTCACTGGGTTAACACGATGTCAAGAAAGAAAGACATAAGCACAGGGATATAAAACCATATCCAAACAACTTGTCAGGAGTGGACATCCCAGCACATTCACCACAAGATCGGACTGTACAATGCTCAGGGAAATGCAAAAAAAGACCCAAGTGAGCATGTTAAAGTCCATGACGGCACAATTAGAAGAAGACTGAATTTATATTTACATAAAAACACACAGAATTAAAAGAGAGGGTACTAACTTTTGGGCATGACTATATACTGTTGGCTTTATATGGGTATCATATATGTTTTAATTAGTACTGAATTGGCAGAATTAGTACTGTAGTTATTACTATGGAAGCAATAACTTTTTGTTCAATAATGATTTCAATTACAGCTGGAACTACATTCAGGAATAAATATCAAGCATTGAACAGAAATGTGGTGTGAAATAAGGAATTAAATGTTTGTATAGGCAAATATATATTTGTATAAATGTTTGTAGACCGAATTGTTCTGCTTATTTATGCTACTTTTAATGACATCAACTTTATAATCTTAAAATCTGTACAAGTTTGCAAAAAAGTGACATCCAGTGACAACATAACTAGAACTTGAACTTCAGGCAAATAAGTTCAAATGAGACAATAAAGCCACAAATATCCAGATGAATCCTTTAGCACAAAATGTTTACTGTTTTTTAAATCTAATTGTGAATATCTTTTCCTGAGTTTTTTTTTTTTTCAATATTAATCACATTAAAAACAATAAGACTTGCTGGCTAGTGTGACAGTACAGTTGCAGCTGCACTGAGAACAAATCTTTAAACAAAATAATAATCAGTCTTACTGTTTGGCTGCATCATCAACTTTCTTATTGATTTTAGTCTTTGGTCCAAGAAAGCATTTTTTTTTCTATTTGTGAGTAATCATTTCAGACTTTTAGTGTAATGAGAAATCAGATCTTTGATGGATATCAAATCTTGGAATAAAATGAGATGGAATAAAAATCATTACGCTTGTGTTCAGATCGAAGCTACTTGACCCACTGAGAGAGAGAGAGAGAGAGAGAGAGAGAGAGAGAGAGAGAGAGAGAGAGAGAGACTTTACTATTGTGGTTAGATGATGGTTGGGAGCTGCCCTTTAAAAGCCAACAGCTTATGGCTTATTAATCATGATGAGATATGAATCATGACCATCTACAGCTCCTGGTCTAAGGGTCAAGACTAATGAGTCCTAAATGTACAGTAAAAAATAAAAATAAATAAATAAAATTTTTATACTGCCTGCCTGCCTTATAAAAGCCACTGTTTCAGAAAGGTCAGAAGCACATCAGAAAAACACCTGAAATGATTAGAAATGGGTTAAGAACTGTCCAATGCATTATTGAAACCAGCATCAAAATCATGAATGACCTTAAACGCTTGGTTAAGTTGCATTGTTAAAACTTTACAGCTATGTTTAACAGTGAAAGCTAAGCTGCAAAACGTGACAAGAACTCTCAGGATTGGGACTAAACAGCTGTGTGTCTTCTTGTTAATAATCAGGAAAAAATGCTTTAATTTGCTACAGAGCATAAGCTTGGACTTTGGAACAATGGAAAAAGATCATGTGGTGTGATGCTTCTAGACTGATCCTGGTCCAGAGTAACTGGCGCGTCAGGGTAAGAAGGGAAGCACATGAAACGTGCATCATGCATAGTGTCCACTTGTACAAGCCTCTGAAGGCGGTGTTCAGATCTGGTGTTGCTTCAGTTGGTCAGGTCTAGGTCTCAGCAACGTTATGTGGCAATAAAATGTGAGGAGACGACCTGAATTTACTGAATGACCAGGTTGTCACATCTATGGAGGTTTTTCTCCCCTGATTATGAAAAAGGTGAGTCATTTTCACACATTCAAATCAATTCAACTTAGTTTTCTTAACAATAGTCATTGTCGCAAAACAACTTTACGTAATGAAAAAATATGAAATAAATTTGAGGAAATAGGTATAAATCATAATGATCAGATTGTCCCTGATGAGCAAGCAGAGGGCAGTAGTGGCATGGAAAACTCTCGGAGATGACAATAGGAAGAAACCTTGAGAGGAACCCATCCTCATGTGGGTGAGAGAAGGAGATCACATGCCGCCCCCCACACACACACCATGCACTATGCAACATAATGGCAGTCAAAGGAAATAATACTGTACTTTATTATTATTATTTTTTTTGATCAGGCAGTATATAACACCTTTTTTTTTTTTGCTGATTTTCACAAATATGAAACATGCAGTTTTACAAAAAAAGTATTTCAAATAAGGAAAGTAGTCGTTTCCAGGGCTTTCCAATACTTATTATATTCCCTCACTGTACAGTATGTGTTACTGTTATCTTATTATCTGAGATCAGTGTTTCCTATACAGTACATACAGTAGGTTATACTTTGGCAGTGTACTGTAGCTCAGGGTTTAGGGGACAGAGCAGCAATATCATAAAGTAACTGACACAAGAAGTGTACGGAGCTGGTAAAGATAAATGTAATACAAATCAATATCAATTTCCTGAGCGCTTTCATCCGGATCAGGCTGTTTATAACTGAGGCGAGCTCAAACAGTCGATAGTGATGTACAGTAATTACTGATAAATATGGCGTTTGCATGAAAGGCAGGATTTTTCTGAAGGAACACGCACTTACTGTAAACTGAGAATATATATATATATATATATATATATATATATATATTTTTTTTTTTACATAAGTCTAAAACATTGATTTATTCATAATAATATTAATAATAATAATATTTATTTTCTGTAAAACTCGAGTTGCTTCATCACTCATTTACATACACAGCAAAAAGTTGTCAAGTCATGTGATCACATTATTTTAGTCGAACTGCAGTTCATCCTGTTTAAAGACACTAACATGTGGATTATATGATGAGAATATTTCAGCTCTGCACTATACCAACACTAACAGGACAAAAACTAAACAATGTAAAATGAAACCCCTGCTACATTAACTCCACTTTCACACCAAATTAACCTGTATATTGATTTTGCTTTCCCCCAAGCAGGCAAAGTTTAAGGGGTTACATCCTGAACTGTTAAAAAAGTGTGTGTGTGTGTGTGTGTGTGTGTGTGTGTGTGTGTGTGTGTGCATTTATATAAGGGCATTACCGGATCCTCTGTTTACACACAGCTCTGATGAAGTCCCGTACATGTGGGTGTTTGAGGTGCTGGTTATAGTGCTGGATTAGTTTAGAGTAGATGGTGGGAACAGCCATGAATACTGTCACCATTGGAGACTGGGAACTCAACAACCGCTCCCATACCTGAGAGAGAGAGAGAGAGAGAGAGAGAGAGAGAGAGAGAGAGAGAGAGGTCATGTACTGTATCATATACTGTACAGTACCAGTTAAGGGTTTGGATACACCTTTTTTTTTAGTGATTTATTCTCTACATTCAAGAAAAAAACTGCAGATTTCCAAACTATGAAATAACACATATGGCATTAAGTAACAATCTTGCTGTTCTGGAAGAGTTCTTGCAAGAACAGTATTGTCAAGTGCATTTGCAAAATCCATCAACCACCATGATGAAACTGGCTCTCATAAAGACCCAAATGTACCTCTGCTGCAGAGGAGAAGTTCATTTAGAGTCCCCAGCCTAAAAAAAAAAAAACACCAATTGATACCAACCAGCACTGTTCAAAGATGATTATTGCATATTTTGGATGCATTTAGCATTGTTTTACAGTGTACTGTAGAAAGAAATAAAAATCAGGATAAACCGCGGAATTAGAAGTGGAACCAATCTTTTGATTGGCAGTGGGAAGCATGGTGGCGGGAGCATTGTGTTATATGGAAAGCATTTTAGTTAAGACTAGAAAACTGGTCAAGGCTGAGGGCATGACAGATGACAGAAATAAAATAAAAAAACAGTCTCCAGTATACAGTATACATGATAGACGGATCTCCCAGACGACTTTTGTAATTGAGTTGTGAGCAGAGGTGGCTATACCAAGTGTTGATGATGAATACCTATGCCATGCACAAATCTCTGCTTTTCTGCTGTATTAATGCTTTGTGTACAATGGTTCAAAATTGCAATCATTTTCTATTAAACTCCATCATACGGCTTGTGCAAATTACACTATGCATTAGAATTAGGACAGAGGTGCGACAGATGTGAGTTTATTATATTGAGTCCATTAACTACAGTATTTTTGCAATAATATTAACAATGATGACTGTACGTCCAGAAAAAGCTGAGCGCTCCAACGATCAATATGGACGTAATCGTACGATGAATATGGAAGGACGGCGACACAAAGCTGATCACATGATTTCTCCTGTTGTGATCCCTGTCGTCCTATCAGGAAGGATGGACTGAATGAGCAGGTGCGGTGTTGATATAACGATCTTGCTTAAATGATAATAATCATAAAATTTCATCATATAAGTGATGAATAAATGGTAACAAAGATGCGTGTATAAATTCCATAAAACACACACACACACACACACACACACACACACACACACACACACACACACACACACACAAGCTACAATAACAATAAACATTCAGACACCAAATATGATCTGTATTCATATGTACTTTGTTCTCTCTCGCTAACACACACACACACACACACACACACACACACACACACACACACACACAGTTAGTCAGTCGCAGAGCGAGGCTGCACGGCTGGCTGCACCTCCACGCCGCTGTGGGAGAAAAGTGTGAATTAATTGAAGGTGAACGACAGATTCTCCTCCTCCATCTCCCCCAACCCCCCCAAGGAGGCTGCCTTCTTCCAGCCTTCCCTCCTCCTCACTCTCTCCATTTCATTATTTCCTGCTTCAATGCCTCCGCTCCCTTATCAGTCCCTCTGTCTCGCCCCCCCCCCATCCCCCCTACACTCTGCACTACCGCCCCCCCCCCTCTCCATACACAGCACACACACTTTTATTAGCTTTAACTGATTCTCAACTTCTTCTCTCCTCTCATTTCACCTCGCCTTTGTCTCTCTCCATCCGGCTCCATTTCTCGGGGTTAATAGATTTTCCTGATTGTCTACATTATTCATTAACATTACTGTGTCCATGCGAAACCTCCATAACCCTAAAAACTGGCTTAAAAAACTGCTCTAATTATTTCAAGTTATACAGCAATTTTCAACATGGCAATTATCTGAGAGTGGATATTGAAGAAGTGTTCCTTCTCACACCACCACAATTCTGTGTAACTGTGACAGAGTAATACCAGCAATACCAATGTAATGCAACATCTGCATGTATAATACAAACATATATTATTTTAGAAAACTTCTCTAAGTAAATGTATTGCTATCTCTCTCTCTCTCTCTCTCTCTCTCTCTCTCTCTATATATATATATATATATATATATATATATATATACACACACATTATACTATTTTTCTTTTTCTGAAGTGTGTATACATTTATTTGGCCGACTCGTATATATCACTCTTCCCCTTGAAAGCATTACTCCGAGGCTCTTCCCATAATCCTATTTCAGTCCTCACAATCAGAAAACTCCACTTCTCCAGTTTAATATGGAAACTGAAGAACAAAAATGTGTTAGGTCTTAAAGGAATATCACTTTTTTTTTTTCAGCCTACCACTTCTGTAGTGAATCTTTGATCATAACAATAATATCCCTTTACTAAAGGGGGAAAAAAAGCAAACCAAAAGCCTCTTTATGTGACACTTATATAATTTATTTTTATTTTAAGTAGAGTAAAAAAGCACAACTGAGAATTATGACTGACAGATTCAGATTCTGCAAAGGATGAGATGGGAACATGGGAAACAGTTTTAAGGTTTTAAGTAGAGTTTGAAAGAAGGTGATCATGTGATTTTTATGCACTTAACGTGCGCACACACATTAGCATGAACTAAACATTCAGTTTGGTGCAAAGGCTGAAAATCATTCACATTTTTTAAAGACATAAAAAATAACTTTTGTCCACCTGCAATGTATATTCCTTTCATACCTTTACAATACTTTACTTATTTCATGTGTCAAGGGTCAAAAATTTTAATTAGCCAAACACACGTTTTAACATCCTTGTACGAGGGGCGTTCAAGTCAAACCGGGATTTGTGATGACATTTCTAGTGAATGAATTAGTAAAACTGACTGACATTTAGAAAAGAAAAGCCAACGTTATATTGCAGAGATGAGCAAGAATAAAAACAGTGGAATGGTGAGAGGGTATATTATAGGAGGCTGTACGTCTGTGAAACATTCAGCGAGTGGAACGCCTGATCCTTAAAATAAAAAAATTTAAAAAATAGCTGAGAACTTGCGGAAGAGACGCATCTGTCTATGGGAACTCCACACACAATCTTTCACCAGCACCACTTGCACATTACAGGAACTCGGCTGGGAGTTATTGTCACATCCCTGTATCGCAATTTCAACATGTGTGGGCTGTTAATGGAGTTCCTGGGAGGCCAGCGTTTCAGACATGAAGCAGGTAGACAAAAAACAAACAAACAAATATATATATATAGCAGAATTATATAAACCTATATTATTGTTGTAAAAGCTATTAATTTTCCATTATAACCAACTTTTTTTTTTGTTTGTTTGTTTTATTAAACACTGTGTTAATTTTTCAAGATCCAGTGCGTCTCAGAGCAAACAGCAAACAAATCTGCAATATTTGGACTGGATTTTAATTCTGCATTCATAGCCCTGTTTGCAAGGTTTGCACTTTTACTAAACCTGAGACACACTGCTCTTAGCACCTTGTTTCAGTTATTTATTTGTTAATACTGTATATTTATCCCCCCCCCCCCTTCCCCCATCCGCACATACATAGTGTTTTGTAACTTACATTTACCAGATGAAGTAATATTTGAATGAACTATCATGATAAAAACAGTCAATGAAATCCAAATAAGGTGAGATGGGAATTTAATTTAATATCTGCGCATGCTTAATATACAGATCTTATATATGGAACTCTTTCTTTTTGACGTTACAGAAGGGAAAAACAAACCCATTCATCCCTAAATCTCGGTGTAGTTTCCACTTGAGCAGGAAGCAAAATTGCATCCTAATCAGTCAAACAGCTCAGAAAAACAAAAGCGCCGCACGTATCGATTTTTCTGCTTCATTAAAAATTTCTAAAGCCTCGTGTTGTAAATAATAACGCCAGAGGACAAGCAGGGGAGGAAAGGGGGGGGGGGAGCGCTCTTTTTAGAAAACACAGAAACTTCATTGTCTTTGACACACAAGGTCATGTCAGTAAGGAGCGTGCAGTCGTCTTGGTGTGAAGGTGCTGCTGTTGTTTTGACAGTGTCCTTTCCACCCTTTGCTGTCACGCAGCACCTTGACTCCTATTAAAATCTGCAGGACCTTTAAACCTCCTCCTCTTCCAGAGCCGCCGAATCATCCTTCAACGTCAGCGCATCGATTGATCCGCTAGCGAGTCTGCCGCACTCGGATACAAAGCCGCGCGAGGCAATCCATCACGCGCACTCCAACGCTTTGGTGTGACAGGCTGGTCTCGTTCTCTTGCACGCACGCACACACGCGCACACCCTGTCAGCTCCTGGCCGCTGCCACCGACGCCTACAGCGGAGACGCGGCTACAATTAGCGCGGCCCTGTGACAACTTCCCGATAAGGCAGAAGAAACACGCAGCACCATCGCCAGTTCTTCCAGAAGCTCCACGACACACACTGGCTCTGGAACGCAGAACCCTGGAGAGTGCTTAGAGATCACACACACACACCTGAGGTGCTTAATCATCGCCCATGAAGAACAATAAGTGCAAGGGATGAATGGAATAAAATACAGGCATTTTCTAACTATATACAAAGATCACGACTGCTGAAACTACAGGAAAGAATTTTTGCCAACACATCAGAATGATAACAGAGCGTGAGATGGGAAAACTAACTGCAATGGAGTAAGTTTTAGGAGGAAAAAACAAGGGAAGAAATAGACATTAATTAAGTCCATTAATTAAGTACTTAATTAATATTCCTGTGTGACTCCAGCGTCAGTTTTTTCTTAAAAAAAAAAACAAGTCATTAAATGAACTTGACTGTTTTACGTTGGCTAAATACATTGATTCAGACTACTTGAAAGGCTTTGTTCGCTTTGCTTCTCATTATTTACGGACATCCGCTTAAAGCCATGATTAGCCAGCGTTCCTATGATCAACATAACAGTGCATATATGCCACCTAGTCTCCCCAAAACTACAGCAGATCTGCTCAGTGCAACTGTGATGAACTACTTTTAAAGAGCAGCTCCGCTTTCGGCTCTGTTAATGGTGTACACTATTAAAGTTTAAAGTCTAAAAGCCCCCTGCAGCTGATAAACCCTGCTTCGGGAAGAGCCGCCGTTTATCCTTAGCTCATCAAAGGGTTGCATTCATGCTCTTCAGGGAAAATAAAATATGATGTAAAAAAAACAAAAATGGAAAGTGAGCGCTCGTTATCCGTTTCTTCCATTTTTGATTTTAGCAGAAATCAGTAAATGAGCCATTACTTGCGGTTTTTTTTTTTTTTTTTGGTTTTGGAAAGAAATATCGAAAAAATCTAGTGGTTTTCTCGTTTTATGATTTTTCGTTTTTATATAAAAAAATAAATGAATGCATCACACTGCCTTTTCAACTTCTGTTCCAGTTAACCGAACTCCAAGCTCATCTATAAAGACGATCAGCAACAGGGTGGCAAAAAGAGAAGACTTACACGCCACTTGCCTGAAGTTCTTCTCCTGTAAAGGCGTAGCCAATGTGTTTAATTCTTCTTAAACCACAGCAAATTCACAAAACGTAACATTTTTAACTACTAAAGACAAACCTTGTACTTTTATTAATTCCTGCTATTATTCATGTTATAGCGGCTATAAAAAAATGCACACACACGTGGGTGTACGTGTATATACTGTACTGTATATCTCAAGACAGCGGCAATCAATGTATACATACACTAGGTGTGCCTGCGACTTCGTTCCGGTGGATTTTAATTGCACACTAATGAGCGCGTTTTAAAAAATGTCATCTGTTGAATTTTGGAATTAAGTAAAATTTTTGCAGGTTACCATGAAGCACGAGGAATGAAGGTGTGAGATCGCATCTATTAAGGAGATTTCAATTGCGTATTCATAAGCACATATTAGAAGCCCCTTTTATCTAGGTCGTTTTCCTATGATATAAGGGCAATGTTCATTAAAATTTCAAAAGTAGCATATCGTCTCTTCCTGTGGGCCGACTGCGATGTGTTACCTCAAGCTCGGCCAAATACAAATGTGAAAACCCCATTAAAATTGGTTCAATAGTTTTTACATGATGCGTACACAAACATACAGACAGACAAAATTCCAAAAAAACATCTTGATGTGTCCTATTACTCATCTTAAATATACACTTTCCCTAGAGTGAACACTAAAGTGAACTTAATAAACCCAAACGTTGCAACCCGTCATGTTACTGTGGCCTCAACATCATGCTGCGCTCTGTCACACAAGTCCACATGTTAGCTGTTAGTACAGAATCAAAATGAGTGAGTGGCCTCACAGATAGAATCACTATCATTAAAAAAAAGTTTATACAGAACGCTGCTTAAGAGCTTCATGCATTTAAGGCATGTTATCTATGCAGAGAAGACCTATGGACTATGTACCTGGCAATCTTAGCAAAGGAAACACTGCATCTGTGCGCCGATCAGCGCAAGTTAAAGGTGTGACTTTGGTCCTTGTCAAGCACAGTAAAGGAGACATGACTTTTGAGCCAGCTAGAAGCTAGAGAGCACACTGCATTTGCACCAATAAAGCCTAGCGAGGACCTTGATGTTTTTTAGGGTCTGTGAAAGGGGCGTGGTTTCTGTGCATTGTCTGCACCATTAAAGAAGTTTTCATCTTCAGGAAAGTAGTTAGTCGGTTATTAATGATGCAGTGATATTTTGCATACAATGTCATTTTTATCACTACATTGACTTGTGACAATGCGGACAGGATCTGAGCAATTCCAGATGTGTGCTTAGGTGTATTCGGCCATCCATACATTACGATAATGCAGGCTAATCTAATACACATCAAGAGTTCACAGAAGAGGTTCGGATACATTACACAGTAAATCACAATCACAACATGGAGAATTATATACGGTTATATATCGTACAGTACCTTCTGAGGGCTGAAGTCGGGCAGCATGATGCAGGTGGCCCCTACCCACAGCGGGCACATCAGCTTATTGACAATGCCATGCACATGGTGGAGGGGCAGTGTGTGCAGAATCACATCATCTCTGCTCCAAGCCCATTCACTCACCAGAGCCTGGACCTGAGAGAAAAAAAAAAAGAAAGCGACACAGAAAGACTGTTGGGTTACTGTGCTATCACTTGTTTAAAGGACAAACAGGTCTATTTAAACAAAACCAAATAAGCATGTATTACACGTTTCAAAATAATAATAAAGGAATGGCAGGGGAATTGGATATTAAACATCTAGATTGACGGTTCTTTATATTACACTTTTCATAGACGTGTAGTTTATCTCAAGAAGTGTGTCAAATGTGATTAATACTGGCGGTGCAAATCACATGAGCTGCCAGTGGGTTTTATTCAGCACTAAAATTCCACAGAAAACTGGGTCAGCAAGTATAAACAGTGTGAATAAACACTGACCTGCATGTCCACCACATGCCCGAGGGCTGATATGCAAGTCACACAGAGACACTGATGACCATCAGGCAGCTACAGAATGACACAGGTCATGCCGGGTGCTGATGCAGCAGACCTGCCCTGAGAGACCAGCTTCACTAAGACCTCACAGCTCAGTCTCATTTACGATCAGAGTCAGTTTTTCATGTCAGCTTTTATGTCATGAACTCGATACGATTTACTAAGATAGTTCTTGTCAGCTTCTGTTGCTTCATACCTTTAAAACAAAACTGAAATAAAAGAAAAAAACTAGCACAACATGTCTTAACTGATGTTATGCACCAGTTTGTTATGGTTTATTTAAGGTTTTATTTATGTTATTTATTTAAGGTTTGATGGTGATGCTCAGATGTAGAGATGGGGAGGGGGGAATTAAACGCTTCCATTATATAAACAGTCGAACCTCGGTTTTTATGTTCTGTGAAGTGCCACGATTTGGTCGTAGGCCGATAAAAAAAAGTCCATGGGTATACATGTAAATAGAATGAAGGAACAGATGAAACTCAAAACTTTATTGTGTATCACATTGCCTTTTGGGTTTTCTCAACTTCTGTTCCTCCAAGCTCATCAACAGGGTGGCAAAAAGTTAACTTTTGATTTATTATGTTTATATCACTAAATCTTAACACACATTTCTTAGGGACAGTCGCTAACATGAAGGAATGGAGGAGAGGGAAATGAGTCTCTGGAAGGAGAGTCCCCTTCCTTAATAACACAGTACTTCTCCTTCAGGGGTTTTCTCTCTCTCTCTTTGTTTCTTGACCTCAGTTTCGTATGTGGCTGATGTTTTCACTAAAAATCTATCCAAAGATTCATTGTTTTTTTCTTCGCTGCGCAATTATCCACCGCATTATAGTTCATAAAGTGTAGGACTCTGTTCGGATGATGCTTCTTGGCAAAGTCTTGGATGTCACTCCACTTTACAAAAAAAAAATTATTTTATCATGTGCACGATCCACAACTTGGGAATGAACAAAACTGATGCTGGGTGACACACTCATGCCTTTGTTCGGCTGATAGCTTGGATTGGCGGTTTTTGGTCCGTGTTGCGATGAAGACTTTCTGAGACAAATTTTTTGGTCATGAACGATTTCTTCTTGGTATTTAGGAGCATTTGTGAACCAATAATTACCAAGAAACACTGACTCCAAAATTTTTGTAAATACAATTTTTATTTTATGTATGTTTGCATTTGAGGGAGTAATATGTTGCAGTTCCTCTACAATCCTACAGGTGGTGCACTCTAAACTGTTAACAGCATCCTGTGTGGTAGGAGCTAATTATTTGCTAAGTTTGTTTAGAACTGTAATAAAAAAGCAGTATTGAATCTGGATATTTATAAAATTGTAATACAGAATCGTAATTTAATTTGAATCAACACCTGAGTATTGTGATATCGTATCAGCTCGTCCCTGGTGATTCCCATCCCTACTCAGATGTGAGTTTTAATCCTAGGACGGCCAGAGAGCCATGCGTGATGCTCACGAGTACAGCCGTTTCTGACGCAGTGTTAGTTCAGCACCAAGGACAGCAACAAAATTCTGTGCACCCAAACACCAGGACGAGCAGCTCATCTCTGCAGGAACGGCTTCCTGATCAGCAGGGAGAAGAATACTCTAACTTTCTTTCTCACTCAAAATTTCCTGAGCGTTTGTTTTCTTCACGCTACACATCTGGCCATTACAAGTTTCTTTATCACAAACAAGAAGACTCTTAATGCATACGCTACTCAGCTCTGTGCTTACTCTGGATTCTGTAGCACTTTGGAATAAAAGATTGGAAACTTTTCTTAAGGAAAGGTTTCAGTGAAGCATAAAATATGATGACGCTTTTCTTTTTTAATTTTTTTTTATTTAACATCTGCCTGATCAAGAGACACAAACATACCTGTACTTTCTTACATTCTGCATGGAATGCAATTAAAACAGATTGTACACTAAATATATTTTAATAACTGTATTTCTAATTCATGAAAGTCAGCTGTTCTTAAACAGTTCTTGCAAGAACAGTATTGCAAAACCCATCAAGCACCGTGATGGAACTGACTCCCACAAAGACCATCCAATGAAACTAAGAC
>JAAGKR010004173.1:6430-64823 GCA_011419295.1 Clarias macrocephalus
TTCTTTCTATTGCCATCTCAGGGAGTTTTTCCTTGCCAGTGTCGCCGTCACCCTTGGCTTGCTCATCAGGGACAATCTCATTATCTAGACACATTTTTCTTACACATATATACACTTCCATAAATTTTCACAACAATATTTTTATTGATTTTAAACAGGGATATAACAGGGTAAACATGCAACGTTCCAATACACGTTTTATAGCCCCCTTATAAAACCCTATATCACCCACCCCACCCCTCCCTGACTCCAAGCCAGCTATACATGTATGGGAAAGGTTAGACGCCAGGCATATTTACAAAAGGAGAGAGATGAAAAAAAATTTATAATAATAAATGAGCTGGAAGTTTTAGGTTCTGCATGCAAAAAAGACTAAATAAATAAATATTAAATAAGAAAGGAATCAAACTATAAATGTATATGAAAAAAGCGAACTCGGCCCCCACACCTGTTGAAATTTCAAATCTGAACAGCGGATTGAGTAGTGAATCTTCTCCAGGGATAAACAGGACATAATATCTCTGAGCCACTGGGTGTGAGTGGGTGAAGTCGCGTCCTTCCACTTGAATAAAAGAGAACGTCTGGCCAGGAGTGTCGCAAAAGACAACAAACGCTGTTTAGCTGGAGTTAGACGCTTATCTTCCTCTCCAGTAACACCAAAAAGAGCAATCAGAGGGTCTGGTTCAAGACTGCATTTCAATATGTACGACAAGGTTTTAAAGACGTCCCTCCAGAATTTTTCCAAATTCGGGCGTGTCCAGTACATATGAATAAGAGACGCCTCTCCGCTTTTACATTTATCACAACAAGGATCAACGTCTGGGTAGAAACGGGAAAGCTTGAGTTTGGAGAAATGAGCCTGTGTACAACCTTAAACTGTAATAAAGAGTGTCGGGCGCATAAGGAAGTTGAGTTGACAAGCTTGAGAATTGAATTCCAAGTGTCGTCTGACAGTGTCAAATTTAGGTCCCTCCCCCAAGCAGCTTTGATTTTACTCAAAGAGGTGTGACTCAGACCCATCAATCCACCATAAATAGTGGATATTAGGCCTTTGCGCAGTGGGGACAGACAGAGGAGATTATCTATAATATCTGCATCAGGAGCCTCAGGGAAATTTGATATAGATGAGCTAATGAAGTGTCTTACTTGCAGATATCTGAAAAAATGGGAATTAGGTAAGTTAAACCTCTCAGAAAGCTGTTCGAATGATGCAAACCTATGATCAACAAACAGATCTTTGCAAAACTTAATGCCCTTACTGTACCATTCCTGAAACACTGAATCATGTAAAGAAGGTAGAAAGAGATGGTTAGAGACGATAGGACTGGAGAGAGAGAAGCCCAGAAGACCACTGTGCTTCCTGAACTGAGCCCATACTCTCAAGGTATGCCTAATAACTGGATTATTGATTGATTTAATTGAGGGGATGGGGAGTGCAGATCCAAGGAGTGCAGAGACAGAGAGGTCTTTGACAGAGTTTAGTTCCATTTCCACAGACAGGGCGATTAGGTTGGTTATGAAAATATGCCCAAAAGATGACACAACGGATATTTGCTGCCCAGTAGTAAAAACGAAAATTAGGTAAAGCCATGCCACCGTCTCTTTTAGACCTTTGAAGGAGGGGCTTGTTCAATCGAGGATGTTTACTTTTCCAAATGTAAGATGATATAATTGAATCTAAAGCAACAAAGTAAGATTTGGGAATAAAAACAGGTACAGACTGAAACAGATATAAAAATTTTGGAAGAATACTCATTTTAATCGCATTAATGCGGCCCACCAGGGACATGGACAGTGGTGTCCACTGCCCCAAGTCCTTTTTTGTTTGGTTCAACAACCTAATAAAATTTTCGTTAAAAAGGTGTTTGTTTCCTTGTAATTGTAATACCAAGATAGGTAAACTGATTTTTCACTATCTTAAAAGGAAGGTGTTGCAATCCTGTTGTTAATGCTGTATTATTTAGCAGAAAAAGTTCACTTTTGTGCAAATTCAATTTATATCCCAGAAAAATAGCTAAATTCACTTAGCAATGACAACAAAGGTGGCAGGGAAGAAATTGGATCTGATATAAAAAGTAGAAGATCATCTGCATAAAGGGACACTTTATGTTCCTTTCCCTGCCTCCAAATCCCAGATATCTCCCTACAACTACGGAATGCGATTGCCAGTGGCTCGATGGCAAGGTTAAAGAGTAATGGGCTAAGAGGACACCCCTGACGAGTTCCCCGCCGAAGGCCGAATGGTTGAGATTGCTGAGCATTTGTCCGAACTGAAGCGATAGGGCTTAAATACAGTAATTTAACCCAAGTGATAAAACTTGGACCAAAATTTTATTTTTCTAGAGCCCTAAATAAATCCTCCCATTCCACACGGTCAAAAGCCTTTTCAGCATCCAGAGAAAGGACACACTCAGGGATCCCCTCTGATGGTGTGTACAAGATGTCCATAAGGCGTCGAATGTTGAAGTAAGAGTGACGATTTTTGATAAAACCGGTCTGGTCCTCAGATATAATTGAGGGTAGAACATTCTCTAATCTCTAAGACTTTAGCAAGGATTTTAACATCCACATTAAGAAGAGAGATTGGACTATATGAAGAGCACTCTGTTGGGTCTTTATCTCTCTTTACTATAAGGGTGATACAAGCCTCATTAAATGAAGCAGGAAGCTTACCTTGCTTAAAAGATTCAGATAGAACTAAAGCTAGTTGTGGTGCAAGGTATGAGGAGAATGATTTAAAAACCTCTGCAGGGAACCCGTCAGGACCCGGGGACTTACCAGACTGCAATGATGACATGGCTGAAACTATTTCCTCTTGTGATATGGGCTCTTCCAATCTTAATCTAGACTCACAGGACAGTGTTGGAATATCTAGTTGAGACAGGAATTTCTCAACTGAACTATGGTCCTTTGGGAACTCAGAAGTATATAATCGAGAGTAAAAATTCCTGAATGCATCATTGATATTAGAATGATCGGTAGTAATGGTACCATCCTCCATCCGAATTTTTGTAATATGTTGCTGTGCTCTAAATCCTCTTAACTGATTCGCTAAAAGTTTCCCAGATTTGTCACCGTGAATGTAAAATTGGCTCCGACTCTTTAATAACTGACCTTCAATTACATGTGTAGAAATAAGTTTAAACTTAGTTTGCAATTCTACACGTTTTTCATACAGATCAGGGTTTTTAAGCAAGTCATACTGCTGATCTATTTCTTTAATTTGGTTGGACAGATCTTTTCGCTCTTTATATGCCTTTCTTTTCATGTTTGCAGTGTATGAAATTATCTGTCCCCTGAGGTCGGCTTTCAGGGAGATCAGGGAGTTGTATAGACATAACAACTGGAGCTTGATCTGATATCACAATGCTCTGATAAGAACAAGAATTAACCATTGGGATAATTTGATTATCTACAAAGAAGTAATCAATTCTGGAGAAAGTGTGATGAACATGTGAGAAAAAGGAGTATTCTCTCTCTCTCTCTCTCTCTCTCTCTCTCTCTCTCTTTTTTTTGGATTGAGGAAGCGCCATATGTCAGAGATACCAAAGCTGCTGAGATAGGACTGAAGTAGTGTGGCAGATTTACTCAGTGGTGTAGGATTGGGTGATGACCTGTCAAGTGATGGATCCAAACAGCAGTTAAAATCTCCCCCTAATATGAGAGAGTATGAGCCCAGATCTGGTAGAGCAGAAAAGAAAAAATAGAAATAATTATAACCAGAAGATTAGTAGCTACTGTACAAGTTTAACACAGTCTCTTACCAGGAAAAACGTAAACATTACTGGATTTTAAATGAAAGAAAAGGATACTTTCCTGAGAACTGTAGTTGTATATTGGAAATTTTTTAAAACTAGTGTACTACGGTGTTTTCGACAAGCTGTCTATGTATTTCTGTGCCTCTTCTACCGAGCGTAGCCACTTCTTCTGTCCGGTAGAGAGAGTCACCCGGAGCCGTGCTGGATACAGGAGCGAAGGCCGCAGTCCACGCTGGTATAACTCAGTCATAACGCCTCTATACTCGGCTCGCTGGCTTAAAACTTCGGGAGCGTAGTCTTCCATGATGCGAACCTGCTGACCGCGGTATTCCAGCTTCCCTCTCCGCTGTGCCTCCCGAATCAGAAGCTCCTTCACCTGGTACCGGTGTACACGGAGAATGACGGGCCGAGGTCTCTGTCCTGAAGCGGGTTTGGATGCAGGTACACGGTGGGCTCTGTCAATCTCAGGCGGGGATGGCAGCGTTTCACTACCAAACACCTCGCACAGAAATTTAGAGAAGAACTCGGTAGGGAGTCCACCTTCAGTAGCTTCTGGAAGACCCAGGACACGCAGATTTTGTCTCCTGCTCCGGCCCTCGAGGTCCACGACTTTGGCCGTTAACTTTGAGTTGTTTTCCCGAAGACTGGAGCAGATGTTCTCCAGCTCGCTCACACGCTGGCTCAGGTCATCCGTAACGAGTTCTAGTGAGGGTAAGCGCTGGCCGTGGTCCTCTACTTGGGCTTGGATTTTGTCTAGTTTACTTTCCAGTAAACTAAACGAGTTTTTAAAGTCAGCCGCTAGCGCTTCACAGTGTTTATCTAACAGCGCAGAAATAGCCTCGACTGTTAGAGCGGCTGCAGTGTCGTCTTTTTTGCCGGTTTTAACACTCCTGGTAGCCATTATAAGTGGAAAGTAGATGACCGTGGGGTACAGTACAAAGTTATTGTATTTGAAAGATTTAATTTAACATTTAGAGACAAAAAAGGGAGTGAAGAAATTGGAAATTATCGGAGCACCTCTCTAACACGTCTACTCCATGTGGCTGCTAACCGGAAGTCCTCACAGAGTGGCTTTACTCGCTGTGAAGTGTTTAACCCGCTGCAAATATAACAAAAAATATGTGCAGATATAAAGTCGTGTTGATCTCCAGCTTTGAGGTTAGGTCAGGCTTAGAGGTTTAGAGGATGTTTTTGAAATGCTTGAGATTATAACGCGAGCTTCAAGACGTTAGCATCGAGTCTGTACTTTAAGAGCGACTGAGCAGCGTGACGTACATGTCAGTACCCAACCTGCCTCGACTTACAGATCATGTCACAAACCGGTCACTGGGAAAAACAGCATGGTAAAATAAAGACTGACACTGCATAAATAAACATTTAAAATAAAAACTACTGGAAATAAATAAAAGGCTTTTTTAAACTCAATAAATAAAACGCTAACTTGTATGACCACTTTTGAATAACATACACACAAATATATAAATCGTTAACCAATTAAACACATTCATTTTGTTTAACATTTAGCATTTGGCAGGTGCTCACAAATGTAAATGTAAATGTGTTTGTTTAGCAATTTATATATTGTCACGGCGTGTGCCTGAGATGGGTGTGTGTCTCAATCTGTGCTCGTCTTCTGCAGGTGCGTGATTGGGCGGGGCCGCTGGAAGCGGGCACGGCTGCAGCACAATCAGCACTAATGGATCGCGGGCTTCTCCCTGTGTTATAAAAGCAGGGCGGGGCGGGGAGTGTAGCTCGTGGTCTGGTCTTGTTGTCAGGTCGGGTCTGTCTGATATCGCGCTGAAGACTTGCAGAGCAGAGGACGCTACAAATGCAGAAGAGTGCCGTGTTACCCAGTTTTTTTCTTAAATAAATCAATCCTTTTCCCCTAAGACCTCGCCTCGTATCCATGTTTGTGGTGCCACCCATACGTCAAACCTGTTACAATATACGTACACACTAAATTGCCAAAAGTATTCACTGGCCTGCCTTCACATGCATATGAACTTGAGTAACATTCAATTCTTAATTCATAGTGTTTAATATTAGCAGTTTATAACAGCTTCAACTCTTCTGTGATGGATTTCCACAAGGTTTATGGGAACCGTTTTTTTTTTTGACCGTTCTTCCAGAATCGTATTTTTGAGGTCAGACACTGATGATGGATGAGAAGGCCTGGACTGAGGTCTCACACGAAACTCGCTCATGCATGTCTTGGACCGTGCTTTGTGCACTGGTGCGCCGTCATGTTGGAACAGGAAGGGGCCGTCCCCAAACTGTTCCCACAAAGTTGGGAGCATGAAATTGTCCAAAATGTCTTGGTCTGCTTAAGAGTTCCTTTCACTGAAACCCCCCCCCACCACCACCACCACCACCACCAAACTTTACACTTGGCACAATGAAGTCAGACAAGAACCGCCGAACCCCGACTCATCCATCAGTTTGTCAGACAGAGAAGCGGGATTCGTCACTCCAGAGAACGTCTTCGCTGATCGCAGTGACGGAGTGCTTTACACCACTGCATCCGCACTTTACACTGCACTCGGTGATGTGTCTGAAGGCTTGGATGCAGGCGCTCAGCCATGGAAACACACTCCATGAAGCTCCGCAATGTTCTTGTTGATCTCTAGTTGTTCTCCTCAACTAATCTGACGGTCACATGAAGTCTGGCGGTCTGTAGCTATAGGCTCTGCAGAAAGTTGGTGAACTCTGGGTTAGGGTGCACTATGAGTCTCAGCATCCGCTGACCCCACGCTCTTATTTTTACATGGCCTAACACTTGGTGCTGTCATTCCCAATCACCTCCACTGTGTGATAATACCACTAACAGTTGACTGTGGAATATTTAGTAACAAGGATATTTTCACCACTGGACTGGAATTCACTGAGCTCCTGGAAGCGACCCATTCTTTCACAAATGTTTGTAGATGTAGTCTGCATGACTAGGTTTTGATTTTATACACCTGTAACCATGGAAGTGATTAGAGCAACTGAAGGCACAATGGGTGAGTGAATACTTTCAGCAATACAGCGTATATATATATATATATAAGGGCCTTGCACAAGGGCCCAACAGTGGCAACTTGGTGGTGGAGGTGGGGTTTGAATCTAAGACCTTCTGATCAGTAGTCCAATGCCTTAACCACTGAACTGCACCTACGCTGTGTTTATTTCAAATTCAAACAGGTTTATTAAGAGTGCAGGTTTAGAGAACATGAGCTGAGAGCACGCTGCACTGTAAGGCTGCAGATGGAGATGGAGGGATGGAGTTTGTTTACATGAAATCGTTGTGTGAAGTAACAAGCCAATCAGAGCCAGAGTCCAAAGCCCTGAAGAGACAGATGAAGGGAGCGACAGCATTCCTTCCTCCGGTCATTTCCTGTTTCAGAGCACAACTACGATTATCTTCACTTTAAATAAGGAGAAAAAATGAAACTGCTCTGATCTGAACAAAAAATAAAAAACTTCAACCCTGGAAATTTTTTTCTCCGTAACAATTAGAAATTTTTGCGCTTTACATCACTGTGGGATTGAGGTTTGATCTGGAGCTGAATGGCTCTTCACCAAACAGATGATTATTCTAGGCTGTGTGTGTGTGTGTGTGTGTGTGTGTGTGTGTGTGTGTGTGTGTGTGTGTGTGTGCGTGTGTGTGCGTGTGTGGTCATGTAGTACAACAGCTCTAATTTCAGCGATCAGTGAATAAAAAGGAATAGCGGTGCTCTGTTTCGTGTGTAAATACCGCAGAGTTACCGCAAAAGCTCACGGGTTTAACAGCTCGAGTGTTAAAATCTATTAAATTCTCCCAAAATATAAAGACCAAAGACACACACACATTCCTGGACTGCCTCATGAAAAAAGACAGATTGTGTGATTATGCAAATTAGGAACTCCTCCAGTCTAACACAGCAACACTTTGTGTGAGCCTGATTTGTATATGTGGAACCTGATTGGCTTAGAACATGTTCTTACTTTTTTTTTTTTAAGTTTTACAGTTTTAAAATAATGCAAAAAAAATGTATACGTTTAAATTTAAGAGGCTCTGGGTATCGATCTGTTCCTCTGCTGTGTATTATTTAAGAACTTTGTTAAAAAAATTGTTTGTGAAAAATGAGGCCAAACCTTGCAGCCTGTACAGATGTTGTTGTTGTTGTTGTATTGCATAATTAATTAAAAAATCACATGAGTGTGTTCCAGAGCCGATAACACAAAATAAACACTGAAATGTTATTAAAAGCTACAAATGTACGTTCGCTGTAAAAACAAAAATACCTTGGTGACAGAACTTTCCCTAAACATCAGCTCTGTTCTCTGACTCGGCGCTCCAAACACACTTATATAGGACTGTTTTTCTTTCTCCAACAAACCTGAATATATTCATCCAGCTGCTGAAGGATGAACAGCTGTACAAATACAGAGCACTGAATTCGGAAATAGAGAGCGCTGTTAAACTATTGCTGCTCACCCCTCGTCCCGCCTTCGCACCTACAGCAGGTCAACCCTGACACGCCGCCCTGAGTTTCCTGTGAGACTGAGACTGAGCCCTGATCATGGTGACAGAGATGATGAGGAGGAGGACGATGAAGACGAAGAAGGGTCACGAACATCAAACTAATCACACTCGATTACATTTTTACGAGAATCTAATGTGATAAAGAGACAGAACCCAGCTGCTCAGTGAAATTCCGGCGGAGACACCCGACAGGAGGGGTGCAGCCACATGCCCCGATACATCACAGAACCTCAGTGTGTATTTAATGCAGTTTAATACTGTATTATACACTGTATGGTTATATAACCATGTTATAGCAGGTAAAAATGTCTCCTACAGAGCCTGAGGACGAGGACGAGGACAGGGAATACGGGTGTTTTAGCTGACTTTGGAGCTCTGTTTCTGCTGATGTTTCACTGGAAGAATTTATAAATGTCTTTATTTATTTAAGCTATGGTACACCTCTAGTACATGTTGTCTAAAATAATTACTAATTACCTTTTTCAGGAATACTTGTACAAGTAAATACTGAGGCACAGACAGAAATACACATTATTTTGCATTGTTTATGATTTCAGAAAAAAAAGTCCTTTCAGTTATAATTTATCTTCATTTAAATTTAGTCTAATTCTCCTACCCAAATTGAACCTTGACCTGAGTGTATCCAATAATTACACCCCAATAATTAATTCTTTCATCTTCGATAATTTGTCACACAGGGTCACAGGAAACCTGAAGCCTATCACAGGAGTCCTTAGGCAGAAGGTGCCAATCCAACACACACACACACACACACACACACACACACACACACACACACACACACACACTATAGACAACTTGGGAATTCCAATTAACCTAATCTGCATGTCTGGACTGTGGGAGGAAACCAGAGTACCCGGAGGAAACCCACCAAGCACAGGGAGAAAACACACACAGGTCCGAGGTGGGACTGAAACTCTCAATCCTGCAGGGGCGAGGCAACAGTGCTAAACACTACTAGATCCAGTCACAGGAGCACTTTCAGCAACAACACACATCTGATAACGTTATGTCGTCTTAAACAACACGCGTCTCTGCAGTAATCGCTTCTAAGTCCTTCTAAATCGCCTCTGAACTGTCCGTGTTGTTCTGTTCACGGCTAACGCTTAGCTACAAAGCTAACTATCTTCTAATACAAGGCTGAATCCCAAATCCCTCTCCAACCCCTGATCAAGGGCACTACTTGTTGTGTAGTCTGCATACTCTACATAGCACACTAGCTTTTCATTTCCAGCTGATATTCTAAAGTGTAAATCTGCAGTAAATCTGGTGAGTTTCTCAGGACTGTCCACCACCTCCATGGTTTATGCTCCTCACCTTTGGGCCACAGAGAACCGCTAAGAGTTTAACACCACTCTCACCTCGTGTTCATTAACTGTCGCTCGCAGAGCATCAAAGCCATGCTATATCCATCAATAATCAAAAGACCTTTGATCTGGTAATTACTAGCGACGGGAAACACCAGGAACGACTCAATACGATATTAGCACGAAACCTGGATGCCGATTTGATTTGTATTGCAATAGTATCAAGTATAATGATTCATAAACATCCTGTTTTATACATCCCAGTTTATTGTTGTAATAATTACGTTATTTTTATAATGTAATACATATTAAATAAATGTAAAAATTCTGTACTGATATTAGCATTTTTATCCCACCAGATAACGTTTGTAGAACATGTGAGAAGCTCGGAAATAAAACAGATTGGATTGCAAGAATCAGGATTTTCATGAACTCTTTGACCCGATAGAAAACAACGGCCATGTACAGCACACTCTTCTCTGTTTCATCATCATCATCGTCATCCTCTCCACCACCTCCTTAGCAGAATCAGCTCACAACCCTGGAGGTGTCTAATACATGCTACGACACGTGTACTCCTCTCTGTAACCGGTCTGATAGCCAGGACATTTTTCATTCTTTATGACGGAGCATTCTTTCAACTCGAGCTCTAAATCACAGTCCCTTTATTCAGAGACACAGAGCAACAACAGGAAGGGCTGGAGCTGCACCCTGCTCTGTGGAACAAATCCACAGCAAGGTGATGTGATGCTGCAGAAACCCATGAAATCTTTAAACTATAAATCACATTACAATAAAACACATTTAGGACCATTTAGGCAGAACTAATCAGTGCTAATCATTAACTCTATAACACTTTATTTTCACTGTTATAGTTCTTGTGACGTTTCACTGTGTGTATCACTCCACTCATCCGTGTATACTGTGTACAATTCCACTTCCCAGTTTTAATGGGGGGGGGGGGGTCGATTTACTTATGCAATTCTTTCGTGTAGTGATATATGAATCGCCACACAAAAGAATTGCAATGCATAATTAAATACTTTGCAATCTAAAAAAAAATCTCAAAAAAATTATTTTTTACTTTTTTCATTACTTATGTTCATAATAGAGATGAATGGCCAGTGACCAGAATCGTCTGGTTTTCAGTTTGATCGGCTGTGACCAGTGATCAGCCTCAGAAATAACTGATTCTGGACCGAGCGAGAAGCTTCTGAGTGGCGCCACAGGAATTTCAGAGACTGATTTTTAACTGATTGTTAAAAGCCTGCAATCTGCCTTTTTCTCCAAACTTTAGGAGATTTTCTTCCTGTGTGGTAGGAGTGAATTATTTGCTGTTTGTTTAGAAAAAATAATTATGGTGAATAACAGATATGTGCTGCTGTTCAGTTGAATGTTAAACTCTTGTGTTTGAAGTTAATCTGTATTGTCAATATGCTTCCCTTGGCTTTTAAGTAAGAAAACTAAAGTTATAAGGAACGGGCTACATTAAATTAATCATTAAACTTTTTAAAGATTTAAATTTTTAATAAAATCAGGTGAAATTGTAATATCGAATCGGGATATTTGTACAATCGAGATATCTATAGAATCGATATTTAATCGAATCGTATCGGGAGGGAATTGGTGATTCCCATCCCTTGTAAGCAGTCAGGGACAATAATACTTAATCACAAACATAACGTCTGACGTGAAACCTCAAAGGTCATCAAATAAAGATGAAAAGGATGAAGGGAAACCAGAAGCCCCTTTAAAGCTCACATATTATCCTCCTTTCTAAACAAGCTACTATAAGCCTTAGAGATCTTCAACGTGTGTGTTAATGTTCCAGCTGTGTTAATGCACTGGTGTGTTCCAGCTGAAACACACCCGTGTTCTTGTCTGATTTCCTACCTGCTTTACTCCTTTTCCAAACGCACTGTTTCAGTGTCTGTAGCTTTAAATGACCTGCCCCAGAACGCCCCTTTGAGGAAGTGCTTTTTTTAATAGGCAATCAGGACACAGAAACTGGAAATGGCTGGAAGAACAATACCCTCTTTTTAACCCACTCACGTTTGGGACATTATAAGGCATTCCCCACCCTTTTGTGCAGCTTGTCCAACCTGTATGTCTGACAAACAAAACAAGCAGAAAGAAAAGTTTTCAGTAACTAATGTACTGTGCGTACTTTGTGTTTAGCAGAGCAGCACAATTCATTACATAAAAATTAAGATTGTTATTATGGACCAGTGCAATTTTCCAATATCAAAAGGCTACACAGTCAGGATTTATGTAGAGTTTTCAAAAAACTTTTGAGCTGCTAAATATATACTGGCAAACATCCTGTCATTGAGATCATCAGTGCTTTTATTTGCTCTCAGGACCGATTAATACTGTTGAACACTAAACTGTATCCAGTAGTTACCGTTAGGTAACATATCACAGTTTAATATCACAATTGCAGTGGGTGTCAAATAATCACAGTGTGATTTTATGATCTAATTGTTCAGGCCTGATAGTTAGGAGTTTTTTTCACAGTGAAGTCTTCAAAGTTCAGCGATATAAAAGTTAAAACACAACCAAGAGCTGAAAAAGGGTAGGTTAGCTATTAGCGGTTATATTGTTGATATCATAATGAAACAACACTCCAATATTTACACGTAACTGCTAATGAACACCAATAAAAGGTACCATTAGGAACATTAGAGTCACGTGTGATTAAATTCAATAAACAATCTTAACAACAAAAATCTTTTAAAAAGTAACACTTACAGCTTTTAGTCTGAATAGATCCATACTTGTGTATTTGCAAAGTAATTAACACACACACACACACATACATAAGTTTCAGGACAATTGTCAGAATATTTACACCGTAAATAAACAATAAATGAAAACCACCAAGCTGGTGGAGGGTCTTTCTACCTTTTTCCTCAAGATTAAAAGACTATTTGGAAAACAATAAATAAAGGCATTTAAAAGAAACAAGCTCATATAAAGAAATAAAAGTTATTTAAAACTTTTTTTTTTTAAGAGTTTTTTTCCTCATGTTTTTGTACACACAATGTGATGGCCTAAACGAATGAATTTTTGCATAACTGTTCCCTTTAGGAGTGTACACATTCAGGGTCAGGGTCGTCCAGTGGTTAAGGCATTGAATTATGGTCCGGAAGGTTCCAGGCTCAAACTCCATGACAACCAAGTTTCCATTGTTGGGCCCTTGAGCAAGGCCCTTAACGCTCACATATACACAATGAGATAAAAATGTAACTCTGGATAAGGGTGTCTGCCAAATGCTGTAAGTGTAGGATGTGACGTGATGTGCTATAACATACGTGTGGCCTCCTCAGGATCTACAGCAACTGAGGAAGAATAATGAGAAGATTCAGCCGCATCACCTCCAAACACTCATTCAATGATCGTCTCCCATTTTTGGGGGGGACTGTACAAAAGCAATATCCTACACATTGTTGAGGTGATGATATTCAGTATAACTGTACTCCCAGTTGTAGGATACTGATTAATATACAGTACTGTGCAAAAGTCTTGACCCCTCTATATTTTGCTTCCAAAACTCCAGACTTTCTTGTATGTTAAATGTAGTCTTGAGGAATAGTTGTAAAGGCTTCCTGAAGGACTTTTTTGTCTCTCGTTATTTTAACTCCAGTCCCACTGTAGTCCCACAGTGACCCATGAATCACTCAAGCATATAAAACATCTAACTTAATGCATGACCCAGTGAGAAACAGGTGCAGATGATGACAGATGATCAGGCCGGTGATTAGTTTACTGCTGATGCTGAATGCTGAGAGCTTTCCACAGCAATAAGGACTTCACCTTATATTTTACATAAATGTGTGTTTTGTGTTGTTTTATTTTTGCACATATGGCTGGGTGATGTGATGATTAGATATCAATATCATGATATAATAACATCATGATACACTTTTCATTTTACGAGTATCATGGTCATCAGGCTTATCTTAACTATCGTTAATCTTTGTAAAGAGCTCAAGAACCCAAAAAGCCTGATGATGAATCTACATAAAAGTTATCACATGAGATTTTTTGCATTCCGACAGAGTTATTAAACGCTCTCTGCTCTGGACCCTGACCAAATTCCTGTTAGTAGAAATGACTCATCTTTATGAGCGAGACTCGGCCTGGAATTTTCTCTAACAGTTACAGTCTACTGATTCATTCGCATTTCTCAGGCAGAGAGAAGAAAACCTCGTTGTCTATAAAAAGTCCTTGAGAGGAAAAGTAGTTAAAAAGTAAACGGGGCTTATCAGCGACTCAAACAAATGTCCAGCAAGGCTGTGAGAAGAGCGAGGCGTGGAATGTCCCGGGGTCAGGACAAGCCTGCAGGACCACGCAACTGACCCGCTGAGGAATGCACTAATATTTGTGCTGTCCATCAAATTCGTTTAGGAGACCGGGAAAACCAGGGAGGAGCGAGGACTCTGTGAGTGATCACTGATTAATGTCCGCGCTAGCTCGCAATGAAGGATTAATGCAACACCGATAAACAACTGAGAAATGACAACTGACGGCAGGTCTCTGTTTAATCAGACTCTTAACGACACACACAAACACACCACACACTCAAATTAAACACTAAAAGTAAAACCACACAATCATACGCTTTTAATATTCCTGAACTGATTCCATGCAAAAGTCGGCAAGTTGTTGTGGTGTAAGAGGAATAAAACACCCGAGGACGTGCTGTTAGAGGACGTGCTGTTAAGAGGACGTGGTTTTAGACATCAGGATTATAAGAGACACTTCATCACTAAGTATTTTAAAAACAAGTTGCGTGAATGTTTTTGGCACTCGGATCCGTGTTGTTATGTGCAGAACCTGACCCTGTGCATGTCCTCCACTCTATCCAGACCTCATAACTCCTGTGGAGCGCCGCGCTCACCTGAGACCACTCCGTCTTCCACAGCTCATCCGTCTCTGCTCTTTCTCCTCACAGCTCCTACGTACAGACTGAATCAGAGGGAACCCTGACAGAGCTGATTTAGATTCCTGCACAGATATCACAGCATTGGATGCTGTGTGATGTTGAACCTGTCTGTATTTCGAGGGTGTTTTTTTAAACAGCTGTCCTCCTGGACAAACCCCTGGCGCTGGACTGGTTTTGGCCCGTTCATTGGTTAGCCAGAAATGTTTCATTTTTTTTTTCCTTTCAACTTGTGTCTTTAATGCCAGACCTGCTCAGCCTTGTCCCTGAGAATGATGACTGAGTCCGACCGGGAAGTGAAGGAAATTTCTTTGGAACCCGTTGCTTTTTTTTTTCAGTGTGAACCAGGCCATCATGTCTCACAGCAGCAGTACACTCCACACACTGATTTCTTGCTTACAGAGATCTGACCGGGGAAACCAGATGGAACCAATTCCTGAAGCCATTTTCATGCCATTTCTTCCATTACTTTCAGCTGTTTACACTCATTCTAAGTTTTTTTTTTTTTAAACACAAAATGAGATCTGCGTTACAGAGTTTGAAAGTAAAACTGTGTGACACTGTGAGAAAGTCAAACTTTGGAAATGCCAATAAATAAAAGGGAAACGTTAAAGGGGCGCTTGGTTAGCCAGCGTTCTGGTCGTTAGCTGTCCATCTACTGAAGCTTCCTCGGCTAAATTCTGAGAATTAAAATATCTAAACACTGATGTCTGTCCTTCTCTCCTGGAACACCAGGGCTGACAAGACAGTTAACATGTTTTCTATTGGCTCATAAGGCCAGAGCTGCGAATACATACCTCAAATGCTCGAATACATTTTACCTGTAACTCTGAAATGTCGAAGTTGATCATCCCGTGTTCTCATCTGAAAACGTTTACACTCACACAAACAGGGATGCCGAGAGCAGGGCTATGTGAGTCTGTTTATTCTCTGAATTTGATATCAAGAGATTTTATCATGCTGTTGTGACATCAGGTGTGTTTATACCATACATCTGAAGTAGCTGTATGACGCCAATCTAATTGCGTATATCACATCCTGCGTCCTTTCCCTTTTGGTGAACTAGATCTTCACCTTTTGTTCCAACTATGGATGCATCAGTTGAGACAATGTACAGATGATACATCATCCCAATACGATAATCTTTTACTCAAACACGTGACAGCGTGCGTTGGTGTTGGTGTGTACACTGTTAGTTACGCCTTCCCCATGTTTAGCTCACTAATGCATTTCGTTTTTATTAAACACTGATTTGATAACATAATAAAGATCACGACTAGCAGTCTGAGCGTGTGCATGTGTACATTAAACTGGGGAAACATAAACGCCAGCTAAATATACTGTTCATGACGCCCGTGATAGATAAACAGTAACCAACTTACTGCTTCCAGTAAACATCAGACGTCTGAGATCAGTCTGAGAACATGCTACAGATTCGACAAATGATATCTGTAAAATAAAAAACAAGTGGAGTTTCCTTGTTGTCTCCAACATCTGCTGGAACAAGATGAAGTAATTATTTTTGCGTTACTACAGTACGCAATCCAGAAGCAGCGAGATGGGAATGAAGCCAAAAGCAGAACTGAGTCCAGCAAGAAAAAAATAATGACTTCACCGTACAGCACCGTGTCTACCTTTTCACACATCTTCATTGTTTATTATCAAATCGCACAATTCATTCACATTCCACACAGTCGCACAAAGTGTCTTCTTTGTTGTGTTTTTAGCTTGGGACGAGATGCAACACGCCTCGTCCTTCCAGCTACAAAGTAAATTAACAATCATGTTTCTGCTCCTGTTCACACAATCGTGAGTCCAACCTTTCATCTCCTGGAGCAAGTCGTCACTGGTTTGGTTATAAAGCATGATTAAGAGACAAACGAGTCTTCAGTTCAGCTCTGATGTCAACGCCGGAGCAACGTGCTTTTCCCGATTGTCATGATTCATGGCTTTAGCATAACGTCACTTTAGTGATGTCACAAATATAAAGCAGATATGAAGCAGAACTGGCCAGAAGAAGCAGAACGTTTCAACGAAAAGCTGTAAGATTCATGACACGAGGAGCGATAACATACACATCCTCACAGAAGTTACAAATCCTTAAATCCTGAAAAGCTGGTCAAATAACAACTTGTATCAGAGTTACACCGTCATCCAATCTAAACACACCTCAATCAAACCTCAACCAAATCACTCAAAAAACTAAATATGAAGAGGCTTGTGAAACTTTTTCAGCTCTGAAAGACTTTTCTGCTCTGTTAACTTCACCTGATTTAACCAGACCGACAGTAATCCTACTGAAGATGATGAGAAGCTGTGTGTGTGTGTGTGTGTGTGTGTGTGTGTGTGTGTGTGTGTGTGTGTGTGTGTGTGTGTGTGAGAGAGAGACTGAGTTTGGCCTGTTGTACTGTAGGTGCTTGAGTCAAGGTCAAGAGTCAGTGTTGCTGATGGAGCTGCTATTATGTATGTATATTATGTATGTATATTATGGTATGTATATTTATTTATTTTTATTTCTGTATTATTGGACAATACCTTTGTCTGTTACTTGTTCAGTAAATCTAGTGTCTATGTTCTTGATCACTATGATTACTCATACAGAACTTTAAGATTATAAGGGTTAGGTTAATAATACACACACACACACACACACACACACACACACACACACACACACACTGAGTTCTGAACACTGATTTTAACGCACAATTCCGAGCCACTTTAGAGATGAGATGAGCAAAACATGTCTAGTTTGATACTGGACGTGGTTAAGTGCCTGGTGACATCTTGTCCTTGTCCATATTACACAAGCGCTGGACCGAGAACAGAAGGCCCGCGTGTCCAAGCTGACAATCCGCGGCGAGGAGAAGGAAGGGAAAGGAAAGGTCATTGTTTCTCTGCACACAAAAGACGGCCTGTTCACAAAGTTCAAGAGGGAAAAAAAAAGGTTTCGCAGCTGCAGGGGGCTTCGGCTTAAAGCAGGGGCCTTACGTGCCTTACTCTCACTACACACATTACAAGCATTGCACACACATTACACACATGACACACTCACACACATCTTTATCCAGAGCACTGATTAACATCTAATAATAATTTAAAATAACATTTAATAATAAGTAAAGAAATGGAGCTGATGTTGACTGACAGTCTGCTATTATTTAAAGTAGAAACGCCAAAGTTCTAACTGACTGTATAAAACATAAGATTACATGAAATATGACAGGTGGAAACTCTATAATTATTAATTAATCTGTTAAGTTAATAAAAAAATTACCTGCACTAACTGGACGCGCGTGTAAGTGCGCGTGCGCAGTGATAACTCAGCCGCTCCGTGGTAGTTGAGCGTGATAACTAACTCCAGCACAAGCACGAGCTCGGAGGGAAATAAAGACGTTATTACGCGACATAAACATGACACTTCCATGCCAGCCTGCACATTCCCGTGTATTGTTTTTCTGTTTTGTTTTTTCGCGGCGTGACAGAATCGGGATGAACTCCAGACAAATGTGTTTCTGAGGAACTCTCACTCAGGCATTTCTGAGGCGGAGAAAAAACACAAAAAAACTAAATCAAAACGTACTGAAAAGACAAAGTGGGTTGTGTTTTACCTCAGAGAAGCCCTTCTTCATTCGAGTCATTGTGTCCAGCCTGTCAGAAACACAGTTAAACTGGAGAAAAGCGTCGATGAGAAGCCGGTTCTGAGGGAACTGTCCGCTCTCGCTCACGCGCTCTCAGGCGGACAAAAGCCTGTGCGCCGCTCGCGCCCAGTGTCTCGTGCTGAAGGCTGAGCCTGTCGCTATAGTGACGGAGTGTTTTTGCCCCCCTTGCCTCCACCGAACCCCCCCCCCCCCTCCCGTTTCTAGTTTTCTCACTCCCACACAAACCGAGCTGCTTTTTACACAATCACCAGAACAAACACCACAGAACTGACAAGCCCGCGCCCGGGCAGAAGGAGCCCCACCAGGGTAGCTGAACACCCTGGGTGAAAAGAAGAAGCTCCAGGCTGGGCAGAAACTGCCCCAAATAATCCCTGGTCATGGCACTTCAAAATAGTAATTTGCATATTTACACATTTCTGTCATTTCTACAACGAACACAGACAAAAATGAAGGTGCGATAGGAAACAAACACAAGGGAAACGGTTAAGGATCAACAGTAATGCAGTTAGTGCAGTGGAAGGAGTCTCCAGTGTCGGCGCTTCTTTCCCACATCTCCAGGACTGAGGAGTTTACACTGCTTTGTGGTTTCTCAGTCACTTGCAGGACAAGTCTGCTAGTCTCTGTATTATTGCCTTAAACTGAAGCGAGAATGAAGCAACTATACACTTATGAAAATGCTTTTATAGGAAAACAATCATCGTCAGAGTGTCGCTGTTTCATTGCCACCGCTGCTGTGTTGATTCATTTCCTGTAACAGCACAACGTATCATGTTTTATGCTTCATCGCTTTGCCAGGTTTTAAAGCCACCCTTAGAAAGCATGCAGTCGTTTTAACGTCTTTATTATCCACATTTTTTCTTTCTCCAGCCCTAACTTTCCTTCTCATTGTTACTGAACATGCTATAAATATTCTCATTGTGGCTCCTATAATTAGTCTGGTGCAGAGTTCAGTGGATGTACACGCCTGCTGAACACGGCCACGGACGTGCAGGACCAGAGAGCTGATCTACCCTTTACTCATGTGCTCCAGGTTCTTCAGAAGCCTAGCACAGTGCTAACAGTGCTGAATAAACCAAGCTCGTGAGTTGTGAAAGTGGACAAAGAATCATTACAGAAACTCACTCTAGCCGCAGATCAGACAGAGGGCCGAGGCGATGACCTCATCCTGGACCTCGTCTGCACTCTGACCCAGAATTTATTCATGTGTGTGTGTTTATGCCTCGGTGGAAAGGAAATAAACAATGCCATATCTGTCCTCAGAACCTTGAGGATCGGTGCTTGGCCTGAATGAAAGCTTGTTTTTCCTAATCGAAAATGAGAAAGTATAGTGTGGTCCTGTGAGAACCATTCCGCAGCACTGCATCCAAAATCACAGGCTTTAACAGCTTCATTATGTCAAAGCAATGAACGAAACACTTTTTTAAGAATGCTAAACATTGGAAGTATAGAGGGTTTGGTTAAATCCTCTGTCTTTGTCAACTCCGGTACTGAGACACGGTGTATTCCACTCATCTGTAATCTTCACTCTCTGATGATAACATGGGCTTCTGTGCCTTTTAATGCACTCACAAATTAGAGCTTAATTTCTACAATTACAAGACATGACAAAAACACTCAGAGACAGAATTACACACAAAGCTGTGTAATGACCCTGGTTTACGAGTTACCAAATAATCTGTCAGGAAATGTGGTGACGAGCGTCTCTGGGTTTTTTTTCCCTGCTAAAAATCTAATCAGTAGTTGAGTTAAGTCAGTTAAGTCAGCCTTTATTGGTCACACATACATTACTGCACAGTAAAATTCTTTATTCTTCGTATATCCCAGCTTCTTATTAGTAGGCCGGGGTCAGAGCACAGGGTCAGCCATTTTTATGGTGTCCCTGAAGCAGACAGGGTTAAGGGCCTTGCTCAAGGGACCAACAGCTGGGGCTCGAACCGCCGATCTTCCGATCCGTAACTCAGAGCCTTAACACACTGAGCCACCACTGCCCCTGAGGCAGTGATGTGGTTCCTTAAAGATTAAATTCAACAGAAAAAGAAAAAGTTGTGAAAATAAAAAAAGATATTGTCTGATCTGATTCTGATTAGGTTCCATTTCAAAACAGTTCATAAATTCAGCAAACAGTATTAGCTACTGTGTTAGCTACTTTATTAACGTACATTTCTGTAACAACATGCTAACGACTAACCCTTTAAACTGCTAGATCATTATTCAGTTATTCATCTAAGATCATGTTATTCATTAACTTCTTTTCTAAGAAACTTAAGAAAGAAATAGACCCAACAACATGTCCCGAAACAAGACTAAAGGGGGTATAAATGCGAGTTTTGTACATTTAGAACCTTAAAGCATTCTTTGGTTGTTCCTCTACAATAATCCTGACCTGTTCTACAAAGGAGTTTCCATATCAGAACAGAAAGGCTTATTATTTATGCAATGAAGTTTTTATTGTGCTTTAACATTTAAGGAAGGAGTCTCCAGTGTCAGGCCATGTGCTGTACTGTATGTCTGATAATAATTTTCTATCACAGCATGCTTCCATTTCTGTTCGAGGCTGTGTTTGTTCTGATCCACTGACATAGGAACAGCCCACACGCCTGAGAGCAAACAGTTCCCTCGGGGCAGGAGTTCTGCTCCAAACATCACAACGCCAAACTGCACAGTTTAATGTGAGCCACTTCTGAAAGCAGACCGGGCTTTCTTTCTCTATCAGGTGGACGTCCACACGCCACCCACACAGATGTGCAAACCACAGGAACGAACAAACCTCCTACCTTGAGAGTCTTCACGGTTACAACATCGCCACACTTTATTCTCGACTTGATCGAAATGCCAATATGTGTATGCATGCAGTTAGAAACAGCTGTCTGAGAAGTGTGACTAAACAGCTGGGAGGCACATCTGGGACACTGCAAGTTCAGCAAAAAAAAAACATCTGAGAACCACAAGGATCTTAAAAATCAGAAATACAGAGTGTACCGACATCTGGTCAGACGGAATCAGAGCATCAGATACGGTCTGAGAGAAGAGGAGATGGGGAGTTATCCAACAACTGATTATATCCCATGTTCACTGTCTCTGTATTACACATGTAGTTTCTCTCTCTCTCTCTCTCTCTCTGTAACACTTATTCTGTACAGGGTCAAGGCACAAGGTGGGGTAAACCTTGGCAGGGTACCAATCCATCGCAGGGCACAAACAAAGCACACACACTCCCTCACTGTGGGAGGAAACCTGCCAAGCCCAGGGAGAACATGCAAATGCCATGCACTTATTATTTAACTTCACCAGTATAGTCAAGAAACAATAGCTACAAACAAGAATAATCTCAGGACACAGAGCATAACCACCAACACTTCTAACAGCACTGAAAACAAGACAAAAGGATGATGGGTGGAGTAAATGTTTAAAAAAAACAACAACAGCAACAACAAACAAACAAAAATGCCCCAGTGTGTTAGAACCAGTCCAGTCTCCATCCACTCTTTCATCAAGGCCATATACATATACATTTACATTTAGACATTTATCCTTACAAAAACTGATGAAGTTTCCGTCATTGTATAGATACTTACACTGAGTTAAATCAGTCAAACACAACTGTTGGGGTGGGGGGGGGGGGTCACATCAGAATCCAGATTTTTGTTTCATTTATTTGACTTTAAAAATGCACCTTGGAAACTGGCACTGTAAATATCTCCAGTCAATAAAAGTCTCTGATCAATGACACAGTGCAGATGTTAGCTGAGCCAATGTCCATACAGAACAGCCTGTGGAGGAATTTCCCAGCCGCTCTCTGTGTACAGACTCGGAGCGAGATGTTTGTCCCGTCCTTTGGGACGTCCAATCACCTCCGATACTGACGCAGATGGAAATTCTTCCTTTATCTCGCAGGATGTTGACCGTTTGTGCAATTTGTGGAACTCTATTTGAGATTTCACTCCTTTTCATAACAAAACATTGTGAAATGTGATATTACCATAGTACATCTGGCCAGATGCAGTAGCTGGAGCTGTGGATATTTTGCGATCTGATCTGTCTGTTGCGTCCAACTCATTTCCACCCCAGGAACTGAGGATCTCTGCATATTTCAGGCCTGTTAAAGCGCTTCAGCCACAGGAAGAGCATAATCCCGCTATTGGAGAAGGCATTCAGCTTCCCCTGAATACATCTGTAAAGTCTCAGTCACAGTGCAACTCAAACACACTCCACAATAAAGGCTTTTTTTTTTTTTTCTAAGACAGAGCTGGAAGTTTGCCACACCCTAACCACAAGAAAATAAAGAGATAGCGAGTCAGAGCGCTTCCTCTCAGGTGTCTGGGGATTCAAAAGAATCAGTCGCCGTGTTGAGCGAGCTTTAGGAAGTGAATGTCAGCCGTGCAGATTATAGCACTTGAGAAAAGAAAACATGAAATAAAAGCTTTAAAATAAATAAATATAAGTGAAATCAATTGACACAAGCTCTGACAGACGTGCAGGTTTATATTAAAGTTCTAATTAGAGCTGTCAATATTAACGCAGTAACCTAATTAAGAAATCTAGAAATTTTAACACATTACAGTTGCTTAACAAATGAATCATATGCCCAAGTTTGACCCTAATGGCTTCCCATAATCGCAGCACGGTTACATGGCTGTGTGTGATAACGGCACGTTTAACACGGATAATAAGATGACTGAGGAAACATCATCAGGTGATGTTGGGAAACAAAACAAAGTTGTGTGCTCGAGCTCCTTTCAAGGGGAACTATTTTATAAGAATACGTGGGAGCGGTGGCCCAGACGGCTAAGGCTCTAGGGTTGGTTTTTGGATTGGCGTATGCACAGGAATAGTGGGAGGTCTGTGATGTGGTGAAGTTTCCTCTGGGTCAGATGCGTCTGTAAGATTAGTGGAAGGAGTCTCCAGTGTCAGCACTGTGAACAGTCAGAGGTTAACATGGAACATCTTTTTGTGGTTTCTCAGTACCGTAAAAGAGGAAAAAAAGAACGCTGGAGAGGAGACGTGTGTTTATAACTGCAGCTGCTATAACATAAGTTATTTCTGTATTGTTAAAATTGTTATAAACATATAGAAAGCGACAGCCTTGATGAGTAAACATTGCGATGTCAGAGAAGTAATACCCTTGGGGGCATGCTGCTATAGGAAAATAATTACCTTTAAAATAGAAACGGTAATTTAAGTATTTTATTTGTTATTTATTAAATCTTGCTTTATTTTAATGTGATTTGATTCCATTAAAGCCAGTGATAAGTGTCATGATCCACGTCATGTCTGCTGTCTGTTCTTTTTTTCCCACGCTGTCATTGCTTCTCACGTGCTCATGTTTTCCCGTCGTATTTCCCACGCCTCCGTTTCCGCCCCGTCTGCACACCGGTTTCTCATTCTCAAGGTGATTACTCCAGCATTTAAGCACACGCAGTACATGGCTTAACTGCTGGATTATCTTGTGTATTTTTGCCACGATTTTCTCGCGTTTTTGTTTCATTGCTTTCACGTTGCCAAGTTAGTTTCGTTTTCTCGTTTTTTCGTCTCTCGCCTCTCACTTTGGATTGTCGCTTCGCTGTTTGATCTCCCGGTATTTGACCTACGCTTCCGCATTTCGACCGCGCCCCTGTTTAACGTTGCCCTCGCTCATCTGCGCTTGGATTCACCTCGTTCCGCTCCGTCCCGTGACAGAATAATCCAGCCAGCGATATGAATCCAGCAGATGTTGACCGCATGAAATCGGCGCTGAAGAGTCAAGGCGCACTTCTCGGAGCTCACCAGCAGGAGCTGCTCAACACAAAGCTGACCCTCGCTGACGTCACGACCTAGCTCCAACTGCTCCAACTCTCTCCAGTGCAAAGTGATGATTCCTGCATGCAACAAGAACCACAGCTCCCTGCCCCTCCCACCTATGAAGGAGATCCAGGCACCTGTCGATCCTTCCTCTCTCACTGATATTTGAGCTCCAGCCTTCCACGTTTTCCACTGAACGCTCAAAGGTCGCGTACGTGATAACCCTCCTCTCAGGACGAGCTCGGGAATGGAGCACTGCACTCTGGGATGCTCACGACCGCTGCTTCTCTAACTACAAAGATTTTGCTAAAGAGATGAGGAGGGTGTTCGATCGCTCATGTCACGGCAGGGAGGCAGGTCACAAGTTGTTAAAGCTCCGCCAAGGCTCACACTCAGCCTATGACTACGCCATTGAGTTCCAGACCCTAGCTCTCTCCAGTGGATGGAATGGTCGGGCCCTGAGTGACACATTTTTCGAAGGACTGACTGAGACACTCCAGGACGCTCTAATCTCCCACGAACTTCCCTCGTCACTCCAAGAGCTCATGGATCTAGCTGGCCGAGTGGATTCACGCCTCCGCCTTCGAAGTTCAGCCAGACTCTCACCACCCAGAGACCTCCCACGACCCCCCTCCCCACGAACTAACCTTCAGGAGGAGCCCATGCGACTGGACAGAACCCGTATCTCCCCTGAAGAACGCCGCCGCCGCCGAGTGGAGGGTGCCTGCTTCTACTGTGGGAGATCTTGTCATCAACTCAAGAACTGTCCTGTGAAGAGGAGGCATCCTCTGGTCCAGCTTGGAGGACTGGAAGGTGTGACTCCAGGAAAATTCCCAGATGAACGCCGTCTGCTTCCCGTCTTCCTCATCCACGAACAACAAACCCACCTGGTTCAAGCATTGATTGATTCAGGTTCAGACCGCAATCTGATCGACGCGGCTTCCGCCAAGGCTCTAGGCTTCCCCGCTCTCTCCTTGGAGACCCACCTTAAGGTTCAGGCACTCAACGGTAGCCCGCTCCCATCTATCACCCACAGAACCCCCCTCGTCGGCCTAAGAGTCTCGGGCAACCATTTAGAGCGGACTTCACTGTTTATGATGGAGGGATCACATACCACTGTTGTCCTAGGCCTGCCCTGGCTAACCCGTCACAATCCACAAATCAACTGGCTCAGGAACACAATCGTAGCTTGGAACCCATCATGTGCTACTACCTGCTTGCGAGCTGCAGCCACATCTTGTCTCAGTCCTGCATCTGTGGAGGAACCACCAGATCTCACCAATGTCCCTTCAGATTACCATGATCTCAAGGAGGTCTTCAGTAAATCTCGTGCTGTCTCTCTGCCCCCCCACCGACCATATGACTGCGCCATCGACCTGCTCCCAGGCACCACGCCTCCCAAGGGCCGTTTATACTCTCTGTCACCCAGGGAACGGGAGGCAATGAATCACTCTATCTCGGAATCCCTTGCGGCGGGGATTATTCGCCCTTCCTCCTCCCCGGCGGGGGCTGGCTTCTTTTTTGTGGGTAAAAAAGATGGTTCCCTTCGTCCGTGCATTGATTATAGAGGCCTTAATGAGATCACGGTGAAGAACCGATATCCCCTTCCGTTAATGGCGACCGCCTTTGAACTCCTCCAGGGAGCTAAGATTTACACGAAACTAGACCTACGCAATGCATACCACCTGGTCCGAATCCGGGAGGGTGGCGAATGGAAGACTGCTTTTAACACCCCAACAGGACACTATGAGTACCTGGTGGTGCCGTTCGGCCTGACCAACGCCCCGGCCGTCTTTCAAGCCCTCATCAATGACGTACTCCGGGATTTCTTGAATTTGTCTGTGTTTGTCTATCTGGACGACATTCTGATCTTCTCTCGAGACCTAGGGGAGCACCAGCTTCATGTTCGACAAGTACTGCAAAGACTCTTAGAAAACAATCTGTTTGTCAAAGCGGAGAAGTGCGAATTTCACACAATGACCACCACATTCCTGCGGTTCGTCATTGGTCCCTCAGGCATCAAAATGGAGCCTGCTAAGCTCCAGGCAGTCATGAATTGGCCCATGCCCACTACAAGACAGGAGCTTCAGAGATTCTTGGGATTCGCCAACTTTTACCGCCGCTTCATTCGCTGCTACAGCTCCATAGCTGCTCCCTTAACAGCCCTGACTTCTCCCAAGACGCGTTTCTGTTGGGACATGAACACCGAAAAAGCCTTCTCTGAACTCAAGAAACGCGTGCCCCAATCCTGACCATTTCAGATCCGTCATGTCAGTTTGTCGTGGAAGTTGACGCCTCCAGCACAGGGGTAGGAGGTGTACTTTCCCAAAGAGCTGCACACGACAACAAGCTACACCCCTGCTCCTTCTTCTCACATCGTCTAACCCCTACCAAGGCAAACTATGGCATCGGCGATCGAGAACTACTGGCCATCAAGCTGGCCCTCGAAGAGTGGAGACACTCGTTAGAAGGGACGGAGATCCCATTTCTGGTCTGGACCGACCACAAAAACCTGGAATACCTACAGAACGCCAAGAGGCTAAATTCTCGCCAGGCTCGGTGGTCACTGTTCTTTGCCAGGTTCTACTTCATCCTCTCCTATCGTCCAGGGTCCAAGAACTCCAAGACAGATGCGCTCTCCAGGCAGTTTTCCCCTACTCACGACTCTGCTGCCAACAAGACCATCATTCCCCCGTCATGCTTGCTCGCAGCAGCCGAGCTTGATATTGAGACCAAGGTCCAGCAAGCCCTGTCTCATGAACCCGGGCCAAGTAATGTGCCGCCTAACCGCCTATTTGTCCCACTTTCTCTACATTCTCAGGTCCTGGAATGGGCACACAGTTCCAAGCTCTCCTGCCATCCTGGTTCAGCTCGAACCCTGGGTCAAGTCCAGCAGCGCTTCTGGTGGCCCACGGTAAAGGAGGACACTTCCAGCTTCGTGGCGGCATACGACGTCTGTGCTAGGTGCAAACACACCAACACCGCACCGGCAGGTCTTCTCAGACCACTACCAATCCCATCCCATCCATGGTCTAACATTGCCCTGGATGGCTCTCGCTTTACGATTTGGCTTAGACGCTACGCTGACTGATCTCCCGGTATTTGACCTACGCTTCCGCATTCCGACCGCGCCCCTGTTTAACGTTGCCGTCGCTCATCTGTGCTTGGATTCACCTCGTTCCGCTCCGTCCCGTGACAGATAAGATCTGTTCTGCTGACCCGAAACATACACAACATACAACCGGATGTAATGGATTTGTCCTTAGGATGGACAGGTGTGGTCAGATGGACACTGTCTCTCTCACACACACACACACACACAGTTGTAGAGATGATTGTCTTCAGCTGGTGTTAATGAACAGCAATGAGAGAGCATACGACTCGTGTCTAATTTAACAGTTTCAACTGCTGAACTCTAAAGCACGAGACATGGAGTTCAGTGAACTGCACCTCAGCGAGCAGATCAGAGAACGAGTTCATCAGCACTCAAACATCACCCTCCCCACTGTACGCTGGTCAGAGCCGGAAAAATACAAACAAACATGAAGCAGCAAAGTGGCAGAAAAGTCACTTAATCCCCCCAAATCTAAAAATAGACCTCTATTAATGATTATCTATAAAACATTTCCATCATCACTTCTGAACACACATCTAACACGACCTGAAACCCTCAGCAACTGACTCCCAGGATCAAACGCTCACATCTCCATGGACCTGCTCTAGTTATACAGCCAAAGGAAGAGAAAGAACAGGAGGGAAAACCTGCCAAGGAATATCACACACACACACACACACACACACACACACACACACACACACACACACACATATCGAAATCAAACAGGAAACCTGAAAAAATCATTAGAGGAATAAAACTTGTTTAAAAAGGTCTCATTTATATAATGTTTGAAAATTTACTTTCACTTGCATGAAACTCAATTTTGCTGAATGTCATGTCAGTTTTAATTAAGGGGAAGACACACACACACACACTCACACACACACACACACACTCACACACACACACTCACACTCACACACACACACTCACACACACACACAGATAGAGATAGATTCATAGTTATTTCCTACACTGTGCTCCTCAGGGGGTGAAAAAGTCCCTGAAGATGAAGATGATGAAGATGATGATGGTGATAACAGTTGGTCGGTGAGAGAAAATAAACACAGAAGATATAAACAGAAAAGTCGCTGCATTTAGCTGAAACTCAATCCAGCCGGGTTTTCTTTTAGTAGAGATTTACAGTTATAACCATTACCATGGTCTCTCTGGCTTCCTTTATATCATTTATTTAATGTGTCTATAATAATGAATTGTATAAATGGCAACGGTCTCATTATTGTAAGAGGTGTAAGAGCGCCCCCTAGTTTCTCTCTGAGTCAACAGGCAATAATTCGCTATATTATTTATTCCTAAGTCATAACCAATAAACTCGATCATGCACAGGTAAAGCCAATTAAACTCAGACTTAGAACCACAGGGGTGTGTGTGTGTGTGTGTGTGTGTGTGTGTGTGTGTGTGTGTGTGTGTGTGTGTGTAAGAGAAAGACAGAGATTCCTAATGATAAATTAGATTAAACACTGACTTCTAATAGGATGAAACAAATATAAACTAAACATAAACAACAACAACAACACAATAATAATAATAATAATAATAATAATAATAATAATAATAATAATAATAAATATGAACCCCCAGTTATTTCTAGAGTGTGTTTGAAGCATTGAAGTTCACAGTGCTGTCAGAGACACTGAACACAACAAACCTGTTATTTAATGAAGTTTAAATTATTAAGTTTTAATAATCAATCTCTCACAACACTTTATGGATTAATACAGTTTATCTGTAAACGTAAGTATACACCACTGAACACACACACACACACACACACACACACACACACACACACACACACAGAGTCCCAGCAGTAAAAGAATAAAAAGAAGTCTTTCTCTCACCTCCTTTACTTCCCCCTGATAAACCAGTAAAAGTGTCTCACAGCTCCATGCCTGAGGTCCGAGTGTGTGTGTGTGTGTGTGTGTGTGTGTCCGAACTGAATACAGCGTGCACTGATGAGCGACTTGCCAGATTCATCCCAGTTAAACGGCTCTTTGTATCGAATCATTAGGGAATCGATTCACCCTCGCGGGTTTGTTTTTGTTCTCCACGCTCATTATTAATAACTCGCATTATATTAATAACCCTCAGGTCCAGACTGAACACCAAACACTCCAAACCTCTTTACTGAAAAACAAGCAAAGCTCCTTTTTCAGCAGATCCGCTGATGAATCGATTCAGAAGATTCGATTCACTTTCAAAAACAAAAGAAGCCCGTTACTCGGCGAGCAGAATCACGTGACTCCTGCAGGCTCCCTGGCTTCAGTCTCAGAGGAAGTGATTTCCCTCCACACACACTACAGGAGTGTTTCCTAATTTTCCTTAACACACACAAATATATATTAGAGGTAATCACTCACTAATTCAATCACCTGAATGTTTCCCCCTTAAGTGCGAGATCATTACAATAACTCCTGCTGCTTGTTTACACCTACTGAAATAAAAGAAAATGTTTTGTTCATAAAAACACACAGACATCGCCACAAGCTCCACAGACGAGTACCGAGTTTATTAGAGCTGATCACAGAAACATAAAATGTCAGATATTAACTTCATCACTGAACCCTAAACTCCTGAACTCCCAAAACACGACTCCAACACAACAACATTTATCTTCTAGAGAAAGTGCTAGAACAATACTGTAATTAATAACCGCTCTGAACAGCGTGTTTACATGAAAACGTACATCATTAGATTTATAAGAACCTTCATGGGTGGGTACAGACTGGCTGTGCTTAGAAACAAGAAGGTACAGGTACATTTAGGAATAAAACTTAAATAGTTCATGATGTGATTCAGGTATACACACACAAAGATTTATTAAGGAAGGTTATTAATTATAAATCAGATCATTGTATGAGCTTACAAGTTTTCATATTACACCTGGCACGCAACTTTTTTTAAAATTTTATTTACACTAAAGATTTTACATCATTTCATGCAAAAAGAGAATAAATTCACTGCTTGGTCATGAAAAAAAATTCTCAGCACATATACACACGCACGCGCGCACACACACACGCGCATACACATGATGATGTTATAAAGGCTATAAGGTTACACTGCACATCTAACAGTGGTCATAACCAGCCCGTCCACTAGGGGGAGTGTTTTTAGCTTAGCACCACGTGCCGATCGAACACAGACTTGCGCTGCTCCTGGACCTGTCTCCTCCAGCGCTGCTGCGCGTGCTCCACCTTGTTCAGCATGTTGGTGCGAGAGCGTGAGCGGGACAGCACGTCGTGAGCGTTCGCAAATGGCTGCTGGTCCTGAAAACAAAAACAAGGTTCAAGGTTTAAAGGTAACTTCCTCCTACACAATTAATATTTCTGTTCAAACACAAAAGCAGCCGTCGCTTACACTTATGTTCCGCAAAAAATCATGTCAGTTTCCCAATACAGGGGAACCTCGGTCTATGAATTTAATCCACTCCGGAGACGAATATAATACATTTGAAAATTATATTTGAAAAATCTTTTTTGGAGTCAGTATGGTGATTAATGAATTGGCCCACAAAAGAATCATAAATCCGTCACTGATTTGATTTTTCCCCCGTCTCTGTAAAGAGGTGTATCGAGGTATTGAGGAGCAACCTGGGAGTCAATTGTGGAGAAAAACAGTAACATATTTGCGTTATGTTTCGGACACGCCCCATTTTAAAGGCCGCAGACTACATACATAATTTTAAATCATAAATTTGGAAATGTGTGCATGATCTCCTAAATAACTTAAACTGATCAGGATGTTATTTTATTACTTCATTTCATTATTTGATTTATTTCCCGGTCACGCTGTGTGTGATGTCACTGTTTCAGCGTTGGTTTATTGTTTATTTCTGGCACGAAGCAAGTCTGACTTCTGGAGAATTCTCTCATCATATCTTCTGACCCCGCCCCCCCGACTCCTGTCCTTTACGGCTAGTAAACGAGCGGTGTGTGTGATGGAGGGACTCACCCCGACATCGTCGTCGCTCTGGATGAGCTGCGAGTGTCCGAACAGGCGGCGCTTGAGGATGGGCTCCAGCAAGGTCAGGTACACCATGTAGAGCAGCAGCAGCCCCAGGACCGACAGGTAGATGATGATGGTCACCTGAAAAACAACAACACAACACACCTCAGCCTGTACATACACTGATGTTCACACACTCCTGTGTGTCAGCAAGTTTATACACTCTGGGCCAGAAGTATTTGGTCAGGAAGACCGTGTTGGTGTTTGTGGGTCTGAGTAACACAAAAATTATGTGCAGCAGTTATGAAACCTCAGGAGAAAATATTCAAATTGTTTGTGATTTTTTAAAACAATAATTTATCAGATTCTCATATGGGTGTCATTAATTTCACACTGACTCCAGATAGGCAGCTAATAGAAAAAAGTCATTGTTGTATATTACAGTGCTATCTGGCAAGTTACAATTCCTATTTCGTATTAAACTAAACTTTTAGTAAAATGTAAAAATGTCAGCATTAATTCAATTCAGTCCTTTTTTTAAAAATATTTTTTACAAATTGTCAATGTTTGATGTAAAGCACTCACATTTTGGACTCGAAAATCTAACAGGTTTTTAATAAAAAATATTATTATTATTGTTGTTGTTCATTCATATGGAAGTCTCTAACCTTTACTTTATTATCTATAGATTATGATATATGATGATATCCACATGCTGTAGTGCGGCTGTAGTGAGCATACACAATCAGATCAAGTAATCCAAATCATCTAAAAAGTGGTGTTGTTCATATTAATGAGCAAAAATGAACCCAATCAACAGGAATAATCCCAATCATTCCAATCAGATGAAACAACCCAAAATACCTGAAATAATCCCAAACGCACTGAATAATCCTAAAATAATCCTAAATAATCCCGATCAGCACAAATGATCCTGCTGGTGTTTAGACAATCCCAAAGGGAAGAAATAATCCGCCTCAGATGAATCAGTCCAAATCAGTTGAAATTACAACAAGCAGCATAGATAATCAAATAATCCTAACATTAATTAATTCCTGTCAGATTATTATATATGTGTATCGTGTGAAAAGATCCCCTTACTCTGAAATAATCCTAGTGAGATTAAATGATCGAAAACATGAAACAATCCGATTCCAATACTCTGAAATAACCTCATGCAGATTAATAATCTGAATCATGTAAATTTATTCCAGTAAACCAACACAATTCCAACCAATTTAAATAATCTAAATCACGTAAAATAATACCAACACTCTGAAATAATTATACCACAATTAAATGATTTATATCAGGTGAAATAATCTCAGTATCCCAAAATAGGTTTAGTAAGATTAAATAATCTGAATGATGCGAAATAATCTGAATGCTCTGAAATAATTCAAGTCAGATTAACGCTCACAACGCAGGGTCTTACTTTAATCGTCCCGGAGCTTCTCTCCTCGTATTTACACTCGCAGCGTAAACAGTACGCCTCCACGTCTTTGCCCTCCACCGGCATCGGATTCACCACGTGAAGGCAGTTACTGTGCGCAGGGGGGAAAAAACAGATGGATACACATCACTGCACTGTTATAGCGCCCCCTGGTGTTGCACAGCTGGAGTTGACGTGTGTCGTTAATACATTACCAGTCCTTCAGGGAAACGTTCTGATTATAGATTTGTCCTGCAATGTCTTTGTAGGGGGGGCAAATACATTTACACCTGATGTCCTCAGAATTCTATTAAATAGAAAAAAAAAAACACAACATGAAGCAAAAGTCTCTGTAACGCAGGTGATTCACCTGTACTAATAAAGTGGTTACTTTTTTTGTCTTGTTTAAAGAAACGACTCAGGTGTTAATGAATGTCTGAATAAACCAAACACCTTTAACTCCGACACACACACGCATACACACGCTCCTCCTACACACATCACATGGCCCTTAAAGACTCTTCAGACGAGCATGTTTTTCTGTATTTATAAGACCTCTTTATCATCTTGTAATGTAGATTTTCTCAACATTCTCCATCAGCTGGTTATTAGTTTGATTTCAGAATCATGAGTGCATTTGTTTTGCTGTCAGTTTGGTTATAATCGACCTCAGTACCGACTTTAGAAAGCTTGAGGAAATCCTCAGTGATATCTAGCAAGCTGATTCAATTCTATTCTTTTCCAAAATAAACCTGAGAAACACAAAGGCTGCTGCTGTTGCTGGCGTGGTCGCTTTCTGTGGAAGCTGGGCGTTGTCATGGGACACACGACCCCATGTGCAGTGACCTCACCACCGAGCTCTAATAACAAAAACACGGTCATTCTGCATTTAATCATCAGAGTAAAAACAACACGGAGAGTAAAGAAGAGAAAAAGCACAGATCCACAGAGTGCAGAGTGTTTCTCAGACAGGAAGTCATGTCGACTCTCAGTTCTCTGGAGAACCTCTGCCTTTTTCCAGAGGAGATGTTTCCACCCCGGCCGCCCCGGTGACTGACCGACTGACTGACTGACTATATTTCCACATTATGGCGTTAATGGCGCTGAGAATTACAGACACGGGAGAACACACTAACACACCACGCCTAGATTAGTTCCATTACGGCGCACCGGCTCGCCTCTAACTCACTTTCAGAGGCTTTTACCGCTCTTTAAAGCTTCACATGTCTCCGTCACGTCTCTGAGTGTTTATCAGATTAGACATCACTAAAGTGCTGCGCTGCTGAACACAACGGATCCTGATGGAATAAATTCAGCATGAGCTAGAAAACATCAGACAGGGGAAAATGTGTATTCAAATATTATATAAAGACCCTGACCCCTGGTTCTAACTAGTGATGTCATGTAGTACAATAACACAATATAGAATATATAATGTGAATATATAACACTACCATTTTTATTTAGATCAAAATATAGAGATTTGATCCATATTTATTACATAAAATGTAAAAAAAAAAAAATCACAATTCATACTGGAGTATGATTAGTATTATTTTGTCTGACTGATTTAAATACTAAAGTTAATATTTCACAGTTTTCTGATTACTGGGGGAAATAAACCTTCATATTTCTTTCAACTGGGGTTTATACTGATTATCGCTTACGTCATCGAATAAAACTAACTAAAAAGCTAATCCTCTCATCATGCTAGCTGAGCAGAGTATAACTAACACACACACACACACACACACACACACACACACACACACACACACACAGACTTACTTTAGCTGCAGTAGCCTGAGATGCTAACAGAAGGCAGGTGACGGTTAACAGACTGAGCAGCGCTCCACTCTTTACACTAAACGAAGACATTTGGTTTGCTTGTTTGTTTGTTTAGTAAGAGCCTGCAGTAATTAAATTCTTGTTATTGTGAACTATAAAGATTTAAAGTGTCCCAGTTGATCCTCAGAGCAGGGTCTAATCGAAATAAACAAACCCTGCTCACGGGAATGAGGCAACACTTCCGGGAAGGTCAGCTGACCATCAATGTGGTGCACACAAAACCACGCCCCCTCCCGGAAACGGAAACACCAGCTCAGGACACCAAGGTTCCGACCAGGAATTGAAACATTGAGGCCTATAAATATTTAATAAAGTTTATTATAAATATGTTTCTGGGTATTTAGAGTTAATTAATATAACTGTTTGTAGAAGTCGGTATTGTGTCAGTAGCCCTGGGGGGAAAACACAAACAGTGATGAGTCATTATTATTTTTTACTGCTTTAGACTACACAAATCAAGTGTATTTAAAGTTAATTACTGTAACGTGCAAAATAAATTACTGGGGAAAACAACAAAGGACAATATTGTTAAATTATTGAATTTATTCTGTAAATAATTTATTGTAGAAATCCTTGGTTTACATTTATTATGTAAATAAAGGGTTGTTGAATTCAAGAGGCATTATTACTGTACATTTAAATAAAATGTGCAGGGTGTGTGTGTGTGTGTGTGTGTGTGTGTGTGTGTGTGTGTGTGTGTGTGTGTGTGTTCAGTGATGAACTAATGATGTATTTTCTGTTTTAAAGGTCACACAGCCTTGGATAATGATACCTGAGTAAATTAGTTAATAAGTAATAATTAGAAATCCTGGAATTGATAAGAAAAAAATGTGAGACTGAATAATTAAGCAATTAAATTGTTTATTTGAGCCTTTAAAAAAATTTTTTTAATGGTGTCGCGCCGCAGTATCTGAGTGAACTGTTGGTGTCTTACGATCCGCCACGCCTACTTCCATCAAAGGATGCAGGCTGCCTGTCAGTACCACGTATTATTAAAACTACAGCAGGGGCGGAGCTTTTTCTTACAAAGCCCCAAAGTTATGGAATAGTCTTCCTATTAATGTTCGGGACTCAGACACAGTCTCAGTGTTTAAGTCTAGGCTAAAAACCTGTTTATTTAGCGCAGCATGTTTGTAAATAGATGAGCCTTAGGTAAAGGAGCAGATCTGGGGGACTCATGGACGTAGAGTATCTGGTGAACTGGTATGTTTAGATGCTGTCCTCCCCACTCTCATTGTTCACTCAGGTTTGTTGACGGTGAGGTGATTGGTTGCTTTACATCTCAGGGAGCCCTCATGTCTGTGTTTCCTTCTGGCTCCTCCCTTTTAGTGATGCTGTTATAGTTACTGTGTCACTCTGCACTAAATATACATTCGCCTTATACACTGTGTGACTGTGACCAGACCTAACTGTTATCTCCCCTCCTCTCTCTCTCTCTCTCTCACTACACACGTGTCTCTCCTGAGCTGCCAGTGATCCAGACCCCCTCTGTCCTCTGGACCTGTCTGACTCGTCCTGGTGTCCCTCTCCTGGCTGGAGATCTCGTCACATGGAGCCCCGTGTGGTCTGTCTGGGATGCGTGTGGTGACTGGGGACGGTTCCACTTTACCATGAAGACGCTCCTGTCCTCAGCTCAAGGTTTCTTCCTACTCACACCTCAGGGAGTTTTTCCTTCAGCACCGTCGCCCTCGGCCCGTTCAACACAGACAATCTGACCATTCTGATTCACATACATTCACATACACACATTTCATACAAATTTCCATAATTTTCTTTTGATTGTGTAAAGCTGCTTTGTGACAATGACAATGTTAAAAGTTCTATAAAAATCAAATTTAATTGATTTTTCTTGTGAAAAACACAAGACATCTGAAGTAGTTTCTTTTTTTATTTACATGTTAGATGTACAAACATAAAAATATAAACATTAATTTACTCTCTATAACATTTCAGGAGTACGTCCTATCTCTCAGCCCTGCAGTGAAATGAAACATGACATGAATTCCCAGAGTTTAGCGCTCAGCGTTAATGTGCACGTCATATTACGGTCCTACAGACACGTTACTGAACAATCAGATAAAATAAGTTCTGCATACTTTAATGTTCATTACAGAGGGCAAAGGAAGCATACCAAAAATACAATATCATGAGAGTTTAACTGAATCTAGTAGTTTTGTACAGAATATACAACAGATTTAACTGCTTTTCCTGCCACTACGTCCCGAGGAGTGCTTTAAAGAACAAAAATAAAATGATATGTCACAATTCATCATTTGTATTTCTCCACACCGGTGTGAGTGTGGATTTCAGTTTTCCCAAATGGTTTAGTTATGAGCACTGAATGTAAGAAAAGAAAAAGAAATTTTGTGTTCAGAAGTCATCACTCTGAGGGTTTAATTTCCTGTAATTTATTGCAGCAGCAGCAGTTACTTATTCATTTGAAGCAAAGTTTTCATTGGACGCCAGTCGATCATCGTCATCATGGAGCTGCCTTCTTGTCTTCGTTCACACACAAAGTTCTCAAACAGCTGAGATTTGGGGGGTGGAGGGGGGTATTTATCCAGGGCGATAAATCAGTTCGAGTGCCGCGTTCCTTTAGTCCACATAAAGTCCTGCGCTGATTATTTCTAAGGACGTAAAAAGCGCAAAACTTTGGAGCGCAGAAACCGGATGAAGGATTTGGGGAACATCTCCCTCGACTCCTGAGCGGTGTAGTTAAAGAAGTTTTGTGGATGTGCGAGAACATCGAACAGACACTTCATGAGCTTCTTGTCCTGTAGAGTAAAAATCCAAGCAATAAGCAGTTGAGTGAAAAATCTGCATTCAGTTTGGATAAAATGGCCAGAATTAAATTTATACCAAGTGTGTTTGTAAATAGTAAAATAAAATTGTTAGAAATTATTAATTATCTTACTTTCATTTCTTGCCTTTAAATGCGTTGTTTTTGTTTTATTTAAAGATTTAATTTATTGAATAACACAAGCAGGTGGGTACAAACTTTTGCACGCAAGCATGTATTTCACATGATATCCACGAGGGGGCAGTGTGACCCTTTTTTTTTTTACTGAGAACATGAAACAGATTTTGGATTTTGTTATTGGCTTTAACATTAGCTTCTTGTCCTGTTCAAGTCATCTTTAAAAAATTGTTTACGTGCTCCTATGATAAAATAATAGACAATCTGATTTACTTAAAATAGATTATTTATCCAACCGTAAAATGACAGCAACAAAGTAAAAACATTTCCTTAATTTTACCTTGTTTTGTGGTTAACTTGATTCGTTGTATTTTATTCATTAATTTTAATATTGTGTTAACCAAAATATGAACAAAAGTTTGTTCCCCCCTAGCAATAATTGGAAATAGATTTTACATCAACAAATGTGGTAAAATGTGGTAAAATGGTAAACACAAAACAAACAAATAAACTAAATAAATAAATAGACGTCAGTACAATTCCATTGAGTTTTGTCTCATTTCTGCTGATTAAATTCAAAACCCATTTCAAAACCTATTCAAAACCCACAGGAGAGGAGACCTGATGTCCACAAGGTGGCACTGTGAACTGTTTACTGACAATTTTTGACCTGAGCGTTAGCCTCAGCGTTACCTTCTGGTCCTGGTCAAGTCAAGTCAGCATTCTTGCATTAACAATCATAGTTGAGTGCAGAAGTTTATGTACCCCAAGTTGAAATAATAGGAAATAAGAAATGGAATTTTTACAAATATGTTCATCTATAAAATGGGAAAAGCAAGTTTGATCCTCACCCTGATCCACAAGGTGGCAGTGTGACCTTAGCACGAAGCTAATGTGTGAGTTAGAAATTGCTTAAAAGTTATTATCAGTAAACAGAACCGTGTGAGCCCTGATAAACCTCCCGCTGTCCTACCTTTAAAATTTCCTGGTGATTTTCCGAGGCGTATAACCTCCCGTCCCTGACGATGTCCTCGATCAGCTCCTGGTAGTCCTCTGAAACCAGAAGAGCAAAAGCAGTTCAGAAGAGGAACACACACACCGGCGTCAGGGCTGCAGAACATCTACTCACCATCGTACGTCACGTAGGGAACCTGGAAGCCTTTCCTGCTGTTCCCCTCGTTAGACCTGAACTGGATCCACAGCTTCTTCGAGCGCGACGTGAAGGCGATCGGACGCTCGTACGTCTGACACGTCTCGTACGTGGTCACTGAGTTCGGTAAAGCTGATGGGGCAGAAAACAAATTGTTCTCCTCACACAATCAGACACACACACACACACACCTTACGGGGGTTTCTAACTTCCATGGACTCACAGCTCTTGCGCATGACTAAGTAATCTCCACACTCGTCCTCCATGGGGAGGAAGATCTCCGGGACGACGATGAGGATCCTGCGCTTGGGTGGAGGGTTGATGATCCACGTGCACTCCACGTTAGCTGGATAATCGCCAGGGTAGTTGGGTGACTCGATGAATCCTGTGAAATCCCCCAGTTCTCCTCCACAGCGCCTGTCTGAGGGACAGAGGAACATTACTGCTGAGGAACAGAGGAGACGGTCTACCAGCTGCAGCCGCGAGAAACCGGATCAACCAATCAGGACGAGGCATTTTCCGTTTGAAATCTACACTAAAAGTCCAGAGATGTGGAACTGAAAGCTGATGATGGAACTGCTGGAATTTACTGCAAAAGAAAGATGCTCGGGATTTATACTGTACTATATGGACAAAAGTTTGTGCACCCCTGACCAATACACACGCGTGTATTTAATAATATAGTAGCAAGTAGTAGAGTTTCCCAACACTGGAACCACACAGCGGTACAGAACGTCTCTGTGTGCTGAAGTGTTATAGTTTCTCTTGACTGGAACTAAGAGGAACTAATCGCACCCTTCTCCAGCATGACGTGTGAGATCAATAAAGCCAGCTCCATGAAGACATGGCGTGTTAAGAGTGTGTTGGAGCGGAGGAACCCAAGTGTCCTGCACAGAGCCCTGACTGAACTCATGACTGACTGAAGCCCATTGAACCATCAGCTCTGGGACGAACTGGAACCCCTTCTGCACCGCAGGCCTCCTCGCCTTGTGTCTGACTTTGAGAAAGTGAACACGTGACAGGTTTGGGTCTGAAACAGCGTAATGAGGCAGATGTAAGCCAGATGTGGGTGGGATTTGGAGAGTTTACAGTGTACTTTTAAGCGTGCTAATCAGACTCAACAATTGGGCGTGGCCTAAAGTCTGAGAATAAAAATGTAATGGATCGAAACATCCTGTTTAAAAGTGTTGCTTAAAATGGTTTAAATGTTCTTTTTCATATCATTATCGTTATGGTGTTACTGTACTATACTGTGACTGATTTTCTTGTACTGTAGAACACACTGCTCCTCCTCACACACACTCTGTTTTATTTACTGATCTGTATTTACTGATGGTTCTGTTTACTTTTGCACTGAGTGACGCTCGTGGATCCGTCGAAGTCGGTGGTGGTGTTTCCGGGACACGACACACAGAAGTTCTGTCCGAATTCCACCTGGTAGGTTCCGAGTGGACAGCGGATGCAGCGGTGCGTGCTGGTGTTGTAGTAATGTCCAGGAGAACACTGCACTGTAGACACACACACACACACACACACACACACACACACACACACACACACACACACACAATTGTACTCTTTAACACAGTAATAAAACCCAACCTTCTGGTATCAATCTCACCACGCTGTTAACCACAACAACAACAACAACAACAACAACAACATTACTACACTAATAACAATATATATAAACCATCAACATTATATCAAGTAGTTCTTGGATTCATGGAACATTTATTGAAAGAGATGTGGCATTATTTTTGGTCATTTTGGGTTTCAGTAGCTCATTAGTTGTTCTGGAGAGATCTATATTGTTGGGTTTAAATGAATATAGTTGTGGCTTAATTTTTAATGTTTTATTTCTGTATTTTGTTATATTTATATTTCCATGTATGATTGAAATGAAAATGATGAAAATGTTCTTATGAGAAGCAGGCCCAATGTGGAGAAGATCAAGTAAATGGAGAGAGAAAGAGAGAGAGAGCGCCGCCCTGCTGTCGATCCAGCCACAAATGGTGTCCTCCCGTCTTCCTTATTCACCAAACACAACGCAGAGACAGACTTGTTTGGGAGCACATAAAGAGGGTTACATATATATATATATATATATATATATATATACAGTGGAACCTCGGATTGCGAGTAACGTGGTTTATGAGTGTTCCGCAAACCGAGCAAAGATTTTTAATAATTTTTTATTCGGAAACCAAGCAAGTATTAGTTTACGAGCGCCGAGTATCATGCTTCACACATGCGACTCTTATTTTGACACCGAGCGTCACTCTCTCACCTCTGCTCTGTCGCGATTCTTTTCAAAGGTAAGGTGCTGGTTCATTTGTTTTTTTTTTTTTTTTTTACTTTACAGCAGTGATTCCCTTAGTATGCGCTCACGCCAGGTCAGAGAGATTTTTTTCCCCTGTTAAAACGGTGTTTGTGTGTGTGTCCGTTTGTTATGAAACTTAAGTGATTCCTTTAGTATGCGCTCGTGCCAGTCTCGCTTTTTTCTATTAAACCGGTGTTTCCGCCGTACACCACACACACACACATCACACATGCGCTTGTTGTGAAACTTGTATACGTGAAAAGTGAGTCCGTTAATATACGATGTTTCCGTTGTGTGCGTGTTTGTTGTGAATCTTAAAAAGCGAGGTGGGGAGAGGGAGGAGGAGTGTTACTGTGTAAAAGGAGGCGAGGGAAGGGGCTAATTCCACACACACGGCGCCTGCGCGCACCAACGGAAACACTTATCTGTCAGGATTTATTTGTACTTTTTTTAAAGGTAAAGTGCAGATTAATTTGTTTTATTTTCATTTTATAGATTGTATTAATTATTTTGATGTATTTATTTTTGTGGCCTGTGGAACGAATAATTAGAGTTTTCATTATTTCTTATGGGAAATGATGATTTGGTTTAAGAGTGTTTTGGAATATGAGCCCACTTCCGGAACGAATTATGCTTGTAATCCAAGGTTCCACTGTGTGTATATATATATATATATATATATATATATATATATATATATATATATATATTTTTTTTTTTTTTTTTTTTTTTTTTTAATAAGCATTTCATTAAAATGGCCTGTTTATTAACACACTGGCCAACAGATATATGAAGGAATACTTTTTTTATTCAATTGTTTAATATTTAATTCCCATAAACTTATGTATTAAATACTAAATCTGTCACATGCTCAAACATTAATTATAAATGATGACATTATTATTTAAAGAGATAAAAGTTTTATACATGAAGAACTCTTCATACTCAATATGGTTAATTTAAAGCAGGACACTGTGTGTGTGTGTGTGTGTGTGTGTGTGTGTGTGTGTGTGTGTGTGTGTGTGTGTGTGTGTGTGTTTGCCTGCCCACAATCTTAGCCCTGCCTTCACATAGATTTTTTAAATTATCTTTCTGTTTTGCTCTATAATATGGATAAACTCTTATGTTATTGAACGCGCGGGTTCGCTCTCTGGATCGATTCAGGCCGCGTATCAGTGCTCCTTCCTCCGGAGTGTGAGTGTGTCATGAATCACCGAGTGTGCAGAGGGTGGAGTGTGTGTTCACAGACTGGAGCGCTGTCAGTGTTTCTCAGACGTCAGTGTGTTCAGCTTTAAAGTTAACGCTGATCGTTTACTTTATTTACCTTCGTGTCAGAGACCGAGATCTGTAGATCAGTAATTAGCAAACATTTAAGCAAAGGATAGCTAAGCTAACATTAGCATACAGCTGGGCTGTCGGAGGTTAGCGCGCTGTACGTAGCTGACACGTGAAATCAACTGCAAGCGGATGATGTTATTGTTTTCTCCTAAACGTCACTGCTGAGCGAAAACTACACGGATAAATAGACTACAGACGGGTTTATAATCGATCATCTACACTCAGGTCAGACTGTCACACACACACACACACACATCACACATCACACACACACATCACACACTACACATCACACACTACACATCACACACTACACACACACACACACATCACACATCACACACACACACACACACACACGTCACACACACACATCACACATCACACACTCACACACACACACACACACACACACACACACACATCACACACCACACACCACACACACACATCACACACATCACACATCACACACACACACATCACACATCACACACACACACACACACTACACACACACATCACACATCACACACACACACTCTACACACACATCACACACCACACTCACACACACACACACACATCACACACCACACACACACCACACTCACACATCACACATCACACACATCACACACCACACACACATCACACCACTACACGCACACATCACACACACACACACACACATCACACACACCACACTCACACACACACTACACACACATCACACACATCACACATCACACACCACACACACATCACACCACTACACGCACACATCACACACACACATCACACATCACACACACACATCACACATCACACACACACATCACACACCACACACACATCACACACTACACACACACACATTACACACATCACACACACACATCACACACTACACACATCACACATCAAACACCACACATTAGGTTTAAGAGGATGATGCGAGTGTGTCTGAGCGAGCACAGTAGGCCGTCTGGTCTACAGTCTAGCCGTGTACTCACTCACCTTTTGTCTCACAAGCCTGGAAGGACACAGCGCCCTCGTGCCTCGTAACCAGATTCCCACCACAGGGCAGGCAGGAGGTGCGGCCGATCTCGGGCTGGTACGAGCCCCTGGGACACGGACGACACGGCACGAAGCCATCGTGAGAGAAGAGTCCAGGAAAACACTGACCTGCAGACGGGAAACAAACAACAACACAGCAACATGAACACACTGCAGCGCTTTCACTCATCCTAACAGAGAGCAGGCTGTGATACAGGTTCATTGTCTGATGCACACACACAAACACACACACACACCTATGTTTTGTCTATCAGGACAAAGTAGGAGACCGGAGGTGTGTTGAAGCGGCTCACAGCCTCAGATAACATACAAATACAGCAGGAGTGTAAGCAACACACACACACGCGCCCACACACACCCACATGCAGGATTCACTACTGAGATTTTTATCAAAGCAGGTAGATCTGTACAGACAAAAAACAGGATATGAATAAGAACACTTTCAGAGTCTTTTGTCAAGATTTTGTTCCTCTGATAACAACTTTAAAGACACACACACACACACACACACACACATCACTAGTGTTTACAGAGAACGGTGTGAAAAAGAGAAAATCCCGGTGAGGGCGGTTCTCTGGGTGAAAATGCCGTGTTGAGGTCAGAGGTCAGAGTTGAACGCCAGACCGGTTGGAGCTGATAGAAAGGCAACAGGAACTCTAATCACATCTGGTTCCACCCGAGGTCTGCTGAAGAGCGTCTCTGAACACACCACACGTGGAACCCTGGAGCAGATGAGCTCCGGCAGCAGAGGACCACACCGGGCGTCGCTCCTGTCAGATAAGAACAGGAACCTGAGGCTACAGGTCACGTGGTCTCACCAACATCAGACGCCAGAAGATGGGAGAGACGTGGCCCGGTCCGATGAGTCTCGGGTTCTACGTCGGGTCAGAATCTGTGGTAAACAACATGTACGCGTGGATCCGTCCTGCCGCGTGTCAGCGGTTCAGGCTGGTGCTGGTGGTGTGATGGATGGTGTGGGGGAGATACGGGTTCTCGGTACACTTTGGGCCCCTCGGTACCATTTGAGCATGGTTTAAATCCCACAGCGCACCTGAGTGTTGTTCCTGGCCGTGTCCATCCCTTTATGATCACAGGATAAGGCATCATGACACAGAACTGAAATCATCTCACACTGGGGTCTTGAATATGACGGTGAGGTCACTTTACTCACACGACCTCCACAGTCACCTCATCTCAGTCCAGTAGAGCGGCTCCGGGACGCGGTGGAGCGGGAGAGTCGCATCGTGGACGTGCAGCCGACAGGTCTGCGGCGAGTGCGTGATGACGTCATGGTGATGTGGAGCGAAATCTCTAGGGAGCGTTTCAGCACCGCGTGGAATCTGACATTCAAGCAGTTCTGAAGGTAAAAGCCATCGAACCCAGTGATACCAAGGTATACCTAATGAAGTGGCCAGTGTGTGTGTATAATTAAAAGCCATTTTAAATCAATTTTCTTAAAATGTAATGTTTTGATTGTAAATATTACTTATTATATATGTATTTATGTAGTATAATGATCACAGATTTTGATGCATTTTATTGCTAATGGAGAAAAATTCTTAATTAAGCAAACCAGGCCAAAATGACTTATCCGACAATAAGATATAATTTTAGTTTGTTTCCGGTTTGGTCTAATCCTCCCTGGACAGCGTAGTGTGAGTACTGTGAGTACTGTGAGTACTGTGAGTACTGTGAGTACTGTGGTGTAAACTAGGAGATTCTGTTTACTCGTCATGAGAAGTGAATGAGAGAACCCTGTGACGTGACGTCTCACCTCCACACTCGGCGACGCTGCGGGCTCCGGAGGCTCTCGGGGTCGCTCTGCCCTTCGGCCCTGGACACGCCTCGCACAGTAACTGTCCTTCCTCATCCTGGTAAGTGCCAGCAGGACAGAGGACGCATCTCCCCTGCTCAGAGTCGTGGTAGGTCCCGACGCCGCAGTTCACTGAACGAGAGAAACACACGAGAAATAAATCTCCCACTTCACACAGAGGCTCAGAGTGCCTGCGTGTGTGTGTGTGCGTGTGTGGGTGTGTGATCCCCTAGAACTGGATCTCATAAAGGCTGATTACAGGGACACCAGTAAAGCCTTTTTAATGTTTGCTTTGTAAAGACAAAATTACACAGAGTCATTTACAGAAACGGCTCATAAAGGCGAGATGAAACGGCCGTCTCACTTTCTCAGAGGCGACGTCGAGTGTAACAGACCGGTGTGTGAACGCGTGGTCTCACTCGCAAACCCAAACAAACATAAACGAACAAAGTGAAGTTTAAATAACACTTTTTAATTCTTATTGCATCTTCCTCAGTGCTTCTGTATAACGTGACTTTAGGGGCGGGGCTACGTATGAGGTCAGACTGTAACTAACTGATGTTGATAAGTAAATAAACTCCACAGCTGTAAACCCGTCACGTCTGATATATGATTATCATTAGGAGATGGCAATGTGAAATACAGCTGGGATGGCGGTCGTCATGGTAACAAGCGAAACATATTCTGGATTCATTAACTAATTATCGGACCGAAATAATAAGGACGAAAGCCAAGACTCTGAGACTGAAATACCGCCGAGGGACGTGAGCCCCTCACGTAATACGTCCTAGCGCGTATTAAAAAACTGATTCTTCCACTCGGATGATTCTTCCCTTGTTTGGACTGACTTGTTTGGGGTTACTTTAGCTACAAAGCCTCAGCAAATTGCTTGATTTTCTTTTTTGTAAAACTCTCGAGTTACTTTTTCTCTTTGCTTTTGTTTGTCCTGAATGACCGCGAGGAGCCGTCCCAGCATTGTCTCGGCCCGGCTTTTATTTGAGCTGCGGAGCAAAAGAGGAAGATTGAGAAAAAAGTGAGAGAAAGAAAGAGAGGGAGAGAGAGAGAGAGGGAAACCTTGAAGCCTTTCAAATGCAAAGCGGGTGATTGTATTGAGTCCTCGGACAGACGGCCGAAAGAGGTTTAAAGGACCTTTCACCTCTATTCAAGTCCCCCGGACTCTCGGCTATTTGATGACATCGGAAAACACTGTGCTATCACAGCGGTAAGGAGCTGAACCCAATAAAAAGGGTCAGGATTGTGAATCCCCCGCTGCGACTGGAGCCCGATCGCTTCCCCGCGCTCTTCAGAAAGGGAGCCCGAGCAGCTGATGCTAATTGATTCCCATGGTGTCGCCGAAGTCAATGTTCTCCAGCGGTTCACGGGCCGGGGTCACACCGCGCCGCGCCTCCTGAGAAGGAATTCATTTGGCACTTAAAGCGGCCGCTCGGATAAACAGCGCGGCCTGAATACGTCTCGCTTATGGAAACAAACACCACGCGACACTCGCCGTAAATTTATGCACTGCTAAAATATCGAGCGGCGAGAAAAGCGAGCAGCTTTTTATGGCTTTTAACAGTTTACGCACAGCTGCCTGGCTGAACAAAGACTCTTAACACCTCTGGCTGAAACCTGGATCTCGGGCATGCATCAAGCGTTCAAACAGCCAAAAGCAACACAACTGGAATGCGTAGCTGCTTTTCCAACGGCACGACCTGAACTCTGTATGTAACACGATTCCAGAGGGCCGAATGCAGCTTTTATAGTCTGGTTATGTGGACATGGAAAAGAGTGTGATTGGTGCCACACATGTCCAAAGCGCTGCCTAATGAGTGCTAATAAAGCCCTTTTCTCCCTCGGTGAAATTCTGTGCTGATGTGGAGATTTTCTCTCTCTCTCTCTCTCTCTCTCTCTCTCACCCACTTCCCCCATTCGTCAGAGCGCTCGGAGGTTTACAATAGAGTGGGCAAACTGAAAAGGCTAAACTACACTGAGCGCAGGCGAGCGCCGGTGGGGGAGGTGACGACAGGGAGGAAAAAATATAGCTCCTTTTCAGAGCTGGGGCCTAAAGCTTCCCTTTGAGCCGTCTCTAGGAAATTGTACGTCTGCGCCGCTTCAAGTCATCCTCCCTCCTGCCTAATGATGCTCCGGCCTTGTCTAGTGAAATGAAAACTCTGTGACACACACCAGCACGCCATCTGCAAAGTGTGCCCGGGCTGGCACCGGAGCATTCAACACAAACGGGCCACATGAAAGCGCCGACATCACGCCCAGCTCAGACGGGAGTGACGGGGCGACTGGAAAAGATCAGCGCGGGGTATCGAGTACAAGGATCAAACAAACCCACTGATGGATCTAACATGTACGTGCACGCTGTACGTGGATCAGTAACAGGAAACTAACCGACGTCCCGTTCACCTGACCTGAGGACTGAACACGAACACGGACTGAGCGCGGACGCTTTACACTTTACTGCCGTACTGAACGAGCCGGGCCATGAAGTGAAACCCCGCACTCGTCCCGTGTAGTGTTGACACAAAGTCCTTTAAAAGCTAATGGACCTCGCTAACCTTATGATGGCGCCATAAAAGAGGCTCTCAGGCTTTGACACGTCCTCATAAACAGCCTGGACCTCGTTAGTCACAAGCTCTAACCCAAATTCCAGTGCACTGAGTACAGGAAGTACAGGAAGTACAGGAAGTACTGGTACTGTTCCAGCTCAACAGTCTATCAAAGCTTCCAGTCCTGTGATTTTCAGTACCAGTCGAATAAACTGCAGTGGATCAGTAATCACACACACACACACACACACACACACACACACACACACACACACACACACACACACACACACTGCCTTCTATCTGGAGCTCTTTAAGTGCTCTTCTTCAGCTCGCCTGTAACCAGGAGATTAAATCGGACTCCAGCGCACTGAGTAAAGCTGCTCTGTGGTGATGCGTCTGATCTTTAAAGCGTTTAAACTAATAAAGGAGAATCGTTACGCTGTGCGAACATCTGTTTGTAGTTCGATGGCGTTTGTACTGCGTTTGCGTTTTGTCATGTTTCTGATCGACTCTGTGTTAAAAGTTAATAACTGTAGATAACACACAGGATCATGATGTTAATCTACATGTGTAACAGTAACACACACTGACGGCGTACACACGCTTTTATTATTATTTATTATCATTACTGGACTGGACTGGAGTGTGTTATTCTGCTCCCGCCACAGCAGCCCACGGCTTATAATCTCTGAGTCATTAGTGAATGAAGTCTCACTCGTCCCAAAGGTCAAAGGTCAGTCAGTAGAGTTAATGTTGTGGAACATCAGTGAGACCAGTGAGTTCCTGTTGTCACCTGCGTTACAGCGGCGATAAACAGTCGCTCCCTCACCAGCCTCACACACACACACACACACACACACACAGCCTGTCATTTTACCGAGCAAACAAAGGAAACAGATGAAGGTTACTGTAAAACCTAAACTCTTTCCAAATAAACTTCACTCCATAAAAATGATAAGAATTATTTCGTTAAACATCTCCTTCTTAACTCCTCTTATTAATCAATCAGCAGTAATGTGGAGCAACTGGGCTACAAGTAAGAGCTGTTACTATAGCAACAATGATATCTCCTAATCAGAGCACTGACGTAAGGACTGATGTCACATCTCCCTGTGCTGATTTTCTGACCAATCAGATCTGAGCATTTAAACAAATGTTCTGACGTCATATCGAGCGCTTATCGTAGCGACGCCACGGCGGAAATCAAAGCTAAATCCACTCCAGTGAAGTATTAGCGTGTGTGACCTTTTCTGTCCAGGCAGTGTGTGTGTGTACTACACTCATATTACGCTCCTGACAAGATCCGCCAAGTCTCCTCCAACACGTCCCAAAGATCCAGAGTGGGTTAGGGTCCGGACTCTGTGGTGGACGTGTGTGATAATGACGTCCCTGGTCCCGAGGAATCCTGACATCATCATCCTGGAGTACGGCGTGTGCCATCAGGGAAGAGAAACTCCACAGAGGTGATGTACTGGTCCATCAGTACATTCAGGTGCTCAGCTGACTTCACTCTGGAGATGATGCTCACCAACATCCTAGCAGGGGCTTAATAACGCATTTTACACTTCTTAACCCAGTGTTAGCAGTTTCAACAATCTCCTTAGTTCTTTTCATGGCTTAACCCTAATTTGACCCTCCTGAAACAGACGGGGATCTTTGCCACGCCCACAGGATGTGTCTTCTGTCATGGTCGTGTAAGAAACGAGAAGCTCCTCACTGTATCACTCAGGGTTAAATACCTGGCTGGAGCTGAAGCGTGTTGCTCACTGCAGTAATGATCCAGTGGATCTACTCTACTCGCTCTGGTACATCCTGGTGATGACGGTTTTGGCCACGCAGTGTAGTTTTCATGTAGAGAAACTGCTGCTTTAAACTTTAAAGTTTTATTGCCAGTGATCATCTTCCATGAGATTTGAGCTGATGAACCAAACGGCTGATCAGACGTTCATCCTCCATGTTGGACTGAACAATAAGATCAAGATTCTATAAAATGACTCTAAATGGCCAGAACCTCAGCAGTTTATTATCACCTTAAACACAGTCATTAACGCTGCACACACACATGACCCGACACACTGAATGAGTGTGATGTAGAAATGTGTGGGGACTCGACCTAACACACTTCATCAACACAGGTGGGAACAGGTGTTGTCATTAAACCTGGCAAATAAATTCACATCATTATTATTTAATTTTTTTGTACTTTGGCTGTAAACTTAAACCAACACCTGTGACATCAGACTGTCTTAGAGGCGGGGTTTCATTTATTCCCAAAAACACTGTGCTGCTTCTAATCGTCACATGACACGAGTAAGACATCAGTGAGGAATAGGTTTGGAAATGTGTAGTTTTAGAGGTAGTGGCGGTTTTTCTCTAATCTAGGAATGAGAAATTGTAGAAAAATGGTTTCTTTGTAACAGTTCCTTTATTTGACTTAAAACCTAAATTGGTGTAAAGCTGCTGCACATCTGGACACGGTGTCCAAAAACCTTATAGCTGTTTTTATTTACTTATTTAAAGAAATGTTTGTTTGTTTGTTTGTTTGTTTGTTTGTCGGAAAAAGGTCATGTGACCTGATGAGTCCAGACTGAGTCTGTTCCAGAGTGATGGGCGTGTCAGGGTGAGAAGGGAAGCGCATGAAGCGATGCTCCCATCATGCATAGTGTCACTGTACAAGCCTCTGGAGACAGTGTTATGATCTGGGGTCGCTTCAGTCGCTCAGGTCGAGACTCAGCAACGTTATGTGGAGATAACATGAAGTCACATGACCACCTGAATGTACTGAATCACCAGCACATCACATCTATGGAGGGTTTCTTCGTGTATTCCAGATAAGAGTGTGAGAGAGAGAGCGGCTCTGGGAGCGCGAGGAATCATTCACACACATGAACTGGACACCACACAGTCCTGACCTTTAACCCCAGTCAGAGTCTTTGGGACGGTTTAGCGAGAAGTTCGACTCTCGCAACATCAATACAAGATCTCAACCAAAGATGAGTGTAACCCTGAGAGTAGTAAATGTTCAGCCGCGGTGAGTGCGCGCTGCGAAGCTGACGTTGATCCAGACATTAGAGTGTGACGTTTTTTGTCCAGGCCGTGTACAAACACGACTGCTGCACGTAACACACACGGACTTATCAGATCTGCTCATTACGTTCATGTGGTCGTATCTCTGTGTGTCCGAGCGTCAGCAGTGATGTGGACGGTGTTTGAATATGGAGACATGAGAACAGTAAAAAACAGAGCTGGAGCAGATCATCAGTAAAGAGCGGAGTGTCTCACCACACTTCCTGTCCCGCAGCACTTGCCCGGGGCCGCAGGGTTCAGGGCCGTCTGCAGGACGCAAGGTTTTTTTGGCGAGTTCGTATTCGGAGCTGCCGAAGTGCAGGTGGAACTGTTCCCTGTTTATAGACTTGCGGAGAGTCCGGATGGTCTTCTTCAGTCGCTTCTCTGAACGCCGCTTCACACACGCCAGGTCACAACCCTCTGCTGACAGAGACACTCCATAACAACAGAGGAAAACACACACACACACTTACAGCATGCACTTTATTCCACTCCTCCTAACACACACCCAGATATGATCCAAAGCCACTAAACAGGAGATACTTTCAGGAGCGGACGCGTGTTTAGTAACACAGGAGGACGCGATGGTCAGAGACACGTCACACGAGCAGAGAGGCAGGAAGGCGAGAGGGTTTAATGCGTTGCGCGGTGCAGCGAAACCAACCTGTTACCTCCTCCGGGTCGACTTCGAGCTCAAACAGCGCCGTGAGGGACGAGCTCTCATCCTCCGCCGCTTTCCGGCCGTGACGACTCCGCAGCCGCGGGCTCGAGGAGTCACAGTGAAGCCTGACGAAGCTGAACTGCACGTTCTCCGTCGCCAAGGCCTTCTTATCTGAAGAGAGGAACAACACAGATTTCTTAGGAGAACATCGTGGAGCTCGCTCATGAAGATGAGGAGGAACAGGAGGAAGGAGTGTGAGGGAGGAAGGACAAAAGTCACAGGACAGTCTCATCTGTTTCCTTTCACGCTGTTTGTAAATCAAGAATGTAATCAAGTAAGTTTGTCATAACCCTGAACTCTTACTGTTAGAACCCAGCAGGGGATGAGTTTCGATAGTTTTCTGTAACAGCATCTTTGATTCCTCTAAATTACAATTTGCATTTCATAAATATACTAAAGAACAAAGAACATTACACTATTGTGTTGAATGGTGTAGAATGTAAACACTCACTGTTGTCTCTTTCAAAGTTAATAACACACACGTCACACAAACGTCTCCTTACAAAAACATAACCAAACCACTAATCACACACACACACACACACACACACACACACACACACACACACACACACAGTGGTCAGTGGAGCGTCTCCTGTACACGTCCCTGTCCCTGTAATCTCTGCTGTTCTAGAATTAATCAACACCTTCTGACCAATCAGAGCGCAGCATTTCACAGACAAATCTCAGCAAATACTTTAGCTAGAGTCGTCGGTGACCGAGATTTGACGAGCCGTGAATCCAGGATTATTTCATCAGCTTTGATCCACCAGGACGGTATAGCGCGAGGGCGTGTCTCCACACAGAGACGCCCAGACTGAGGTTTACCTGACAGCGCCAGGCTGAAGCTCTCGGTGAGTTTTTCCGCGCTCCGTTTCAGACTGCATTTCCCCTGAGCCCACTTAAACGTGGCTGTGGTTTTGATCCTGTGAGCGCACGAAGAGTCTGAACAAGAGAGAAACAATACAAGTCTTAGAGTTTCTGAGGTTTGATGAGACGCATTTAAAAAGAATATTAAAGTGTGATTTTTGTTAAATGCATGCACTGTCTGTGATTGTCTTCGTCACTTTCCTGGGTGTACAGTACAGACCAAAAGTTTGGACACCCCTTCTCATTCAAAGAGGTTGAATTTGTATTATGGCAAGAAAAAAGCAGCTAAGTGAAGAAAAACGAGTGGCATCAATACTTTAAGAAATGAAGGTCAGTCAGTCGGAAAAATTGGGAAAACTTTGAAAGTGTCCTCAAGTGCAGTCACAAAAAGCATCAAGCGCTACAAAGAAACTGGCTGACATGCGGACCGGCCCAGGAAAGGAAGACCGAGAGTCGCCTCTGCTGCGGAGGATAAGTTCATCCGAGTCACCAGCCTCAGAAATCGCAGGTTAACAGCAGCTCAGATCAGAGAGCAGGTCAATGGCACACAGAGTTCTAGCAGCAGACACGTCTCTAGAACAACTGTTAAGAGGAGACTGTGTGAATCAGGCCTTCATGGTAGAAGATCTGCTGGGAAACCACTGCTAAGGACAGGCGACAAGCAGAAGAGACGCGTTTGGGCTAAAGAACACAAGAAAGAAAACTCGCTGAATGAGAAGGGGTGTCCTAACTTTTGCTCTGTACTGTACGTGTGAGGCTGCACACATGAGAAAGCCCAGCGTGGACAAGTCATGTGACTGGATATAAAATGATCTAAGCAGTTCAAAATGAAATGAAAAGCAATCATCGCTGCAATAAAATTTGGAAAGGATGAGAATTTACGAGATAATAGACTTCTGCATAAATCAAACTAATGTTCCTAAACTTCTCCCCGTAGCGTTGGAGACACAGTTTGATGGTGAGATGAGACAAAACGTTTGTGTTTTCTGGCCACAAACACCGTCACAATGTTTGGTGTAGAAGGAGGAGCGAGCACACGGCAGCAGATATCTAACGATATCCACTTCATCAGCCGTCTCGTCTCACCGTCTCATCGTGAGAGCAATACCACAGCGGTGAGAAGTGAAACCGGAGCGTGCGTGAACTTGCCTGAGCAGCGCGGCCCGGCGTCTCCGCGCTGTCCTCCTCCAGACGAGCCGGGCAGCGGCAGGCCACAGGTCACGGTGTAGGAATCCTCTGTGCCTGCGTGCGCGACAGACCGGAGTGAGAGACGCCACAGACGGCGTAAAGCATGTGAAGCGAACCCTGAGCGTGACGCGCGCACTCACCGTTGCTGATGTTCACCTGAGACTGACAGGTGAGGAAGCAGTGTTCAGCTCCTCCGTGCTTACTGCAGTTCAGCGTCGGCCACACGGGAACCATCGGCACCGCGGAACCGTCTGCTTCTGAAGGGTCGAGATCATAACAAACTCACAGATAAACTCACTGCAGCAGGCAGGACGGACCGGAGACGTCCGGGAAACAGGGACACTCAATAATGGTGGGTTTGTAACGTGCGTACAGTTGAGTGCAAAAGTTTGCATACCTTTAGGACAAGAAAAGTCATTTACAGTGACGTGATAGAGTGTGCAAGAAACACAAATGGCCAATCAAAGTGATTATCCTGGACAAGAGCACTGAGGAAACAGCTTTTAGAGGAGCTGATCCGCCTCCTGGGGTTATTCAATCCTTTTAGATCCTCTCATGACTAATATTCACCTCTGAGGATTTTGGCTCATTTTTAAAATCATAAAACAGATGTAAACGTTGCCTATTTTTCCATTTAGAAGCCATTAGGGATGCAGGTGATTTGCACTCAGCTGTATGTGAATCAGGTACAAAAGCTCCAGTGATAAATGTGGATTAAAGTTAGTTGCTTGAAATTGTTTCAAGGAGAGAGAGAGAGAGAGAGAGAGAGAGAGAGAGAGAGAGAGAGGAACAGCAAGAGAAAAAAAGAACTTAAACTTAAAGTATCTCCTGTTTTCAGCTCCCAGAAATAAGAAGGAGACCCCAGACCCGCCGCCTTACCGACGCAGTCCTTCTTGTTCCAGTGCAGTCTGTATCCGGCTCTGCAGTGACACTGGAACCCGCCCATGGTGTTCTCGCAGACGTGTCCGCAGCCGCCGTTATTCACGCCGCACTCGTTAATGTCTGATATTAAAGAACACGATGTGAGATAAAGATACGCGTCAGACGGGTTAAGCCTCATTACATATACATTACAGCACAGTCAATGACTCTCATCACACGTGGCAGACGTCCCAGGGGTCAGAGTGCAGGGTCAGCCAGGATACAGGCGGGGTTAAGGGCCTCGCTCAAGGGCCCGACAGCGGCAACCTGGTGGAGCAGGGCCTCGAACCGCCGACCTTCTGATCAGTAACTCAGAACCTTATCACACTGATCTACCCCGCGCCCCCCCTGCACCCATTAACCTGATTAATCCCCACCAAATAAACACTTTAATAATATATATATAATTACACCAAGTTTAAACATCTTCATAACCGTTATTACATGTCTATTGCATGTGCTCCAAACTCCAGCCTTTAACCAGCACAAACTCACTCGGCACGACGCTGTCTCTGAGCAGTCTGAGAGCTGAACTGATGTCGAGAGTGCGTTTGATCATTTAAAGGCGAATCCTCCATCATCATCTACATCATCACAAAACATGTTACAGCTCCCCGGTGGGATTAAGCCTTAAGAGCCCAGACCCTTTCCTCTTTCAAGGGATATTATGGGGGATTTAACACAGACCAAACAGACCACACGGACACACGGTCAAGACATCACATGACGTTTCTCCTGACGATTTTAACCCTGTTAAACGCAACGTACATCAATGTGATTTCGTCTTCATTTGTTTGAAATGCCATCGTGACAGGCAAGATATAAAATACATCATTTAACAGTTTTTTGGTTTGTGTCAAGACACTGTGGTGTAAGAGGACTAACAGACTCGGGGACACGCGGCGTGAGGACGATCATCAGCTTCAGGGCGGTAGCGTCTGTCTGCGCGCGCAGGATCAGCGTGTTGTTACGAACCCTGTTATTCAGTGCTTTAGTTAGTTTATCTCAGCACCGCCGTCGCTCTTTATTATAATCATCATCATCATCATCATCATCATCTGCTCTGCACACACACGGAGGGGCGTAAACATGTAATCACTCAGGAGAACACAGGCCTACCTCCGCAGTGTGCCAGCCCGTAGAGTGTGTATCCCTTATTACACACACACTCGAAGCTTCCCGGGGAGTTCACACAAGTCTGGTCACACGTCCTCTCAAAGAAGCACTCGTCGATATCTATAATTAGGCAGACACACGTGCATAAATATACACCCCCCGTATACACAAGGTAATTACGCACATCTGTCTAGCCTGCATGCACACGCTCATTTTCAGCTTCAACATCAAATATTGAATATGAAAGAAACAATCGAGGCTGTGGTTAATAATAACAGGGAGACGTGCATTCCTCCGAGGGCGGAGTCTGTGTGCTCCAGCCGAGCGTCTTCTTAAAGCTCGCCGAGTTAAACATCTTCAAAGAAATCATGCAAGTCGATAGGGGCATGCTCCAAGAGACGCTCTTATCTCCAGCCCAGCTCCAGCCCAGCTCCACACACACACACACACACACACACACACACACACACCACTACAAACAGAGGAAGGGAAGCCTGACCCTGGCAGGAGCGCTCGTCCGTCAGCAGTTTGAAGCCTTTGTGACAGTTACACTCGAAGCTGCCGATGGTGTTCGTACAGAAGTGGTCACAGCCTCCGTTGTGGAACTCACACTCATCGATGTCTACACACACACACACACACACACACACACACACACTAGCACTTTAGGCATCATGTAGCATATTGCTCAGTGTCTATCTTCTCTTAGCAAATAATTTAACACAAATAAAGATGTAATGTTTCTTAGTTTGAGATAAATATATATTTAAGTTCACACTTATGATAAGAAAAATGATTACATGTTGGAAAAAATAAAAGAAAGTGAAATTTTACATGCATTTGCATAGAATTAAGATATTTTTATTTGACAAAATATAATTTTTCAGTTGTAATGCAATTTATTACACTAACATAAAGTACGCGCGCCATCACACCCATTATAACCCTTTATAATAGCACACACACGCGAATCAATCCGGAATGTTCTACACGCACATATGGGGGTGATGATCGTGGGTGCACATACTTTTGGAAATTCAGATGATTAATAAACCTGATTCTGGTCAGACCTTTGCAGCTTTTGCCGTCGGGTTGGAGAGTGAAACCCACAGGACAGCTGCAGCGGACGCCGGTGGACGTGTCCTTACACATACTGTCACACCCGCCGTTATTCACAGCACAGGTCTCTAAAACACACACACACACACACACACACACACACACACACACACACACACACAATCAGTGTATTATAAATGATATTTATGAATATTTAGGTTATTTAAAGTCACTTCCTCCAGTCAGACCTGCACAAGGATTCTATTGAGGTTGAAGAATTTGAACTGGGTGCAAAAGTTTGTGCACCCGTGGTTGTCAGTAATGAGACATTTATTTCTCCAATGTTAAAAAAGTGATATTAATGAAGAATGTAGTTGCATAAAACACTTTCTGCTCAAATATGTATTTAACGATGCTGTTTCTTTAATATGATTCTTATTTTGTGAAATTATTTCCTTCTAATTTACTTCACACTGTAGGATTTATTTCTTGTTGTATTTACAGTATATGATCTTCATTCTAAATAAATTGCTTGTAGATAAATGATGAATAAACAATCAATTTTATTCGTCTCTCTGTGTGTTTTTATTCTTCCCTTCACGTCTCCTTGTTTTCTTCTCTCTCACTGTCACTGCTGTTCTCTGTACACACACTCGTATCTCTCTATCTCCTCAGTGATAAGCTCAATCTTCTCCATGGGAGTGTAAACGCTGTATTTTTTTTGCTCCAGACTAAACCTGTTTGTTTAAGAATGAAACGTCTGAAAGCAAACATGTGGTGACGGGTTGGAGTCACTATACACCGCAACAAGGTATAAATGAACAAAGTAAATAACCTACAGTGCGTCTGAGGGTGTGTATACTTTTGAGCAGCGTCATGGTGCTGACTCTGATGTTCTGTTAATCAGGAAGTTCATTAAATCATTAATGGGAAGATGACATTGTCTTTCTTCCCCAGACTGGTGACAGACAGGTGAAGGTGGGCGTGGCACAGTCGACCTCCTCACAGACGGCCGTGTGAAATTTACCACCGGGATGGATTCTACAGGAGAGAGATCTGAGCGCAGCGAGCGCGGACTCTCAGCCATTTCACAGTTTGCTCCGAGGCCTGAGGAATGCGGCGGCGCGGCCGGAGAAACGGCCTCGGAGTTCACCGTTAGCAAAAACTTTACGCTCAGATCAAATGGCAGGTTTTTACACCGTTCTGTATCTGATCATGGGAGGTTTGGAAGTTTGTGATTTATTACCCATCAGGAGTCGCCGCTTGACGCGTTTGTCCACCTCGGTGAGAGACGTGGCGTTGTGGTCAGAGCCGCTGGCGGTCACGTCATCTCTCTCTGCAAGGACAAACAGAAAAAAACACGTCAGTAAAAAAAACTAACTGAAATAACACCATGCACCAGGATCATGATTATGATTATTATTATTATTAAAGGAGAGAAACAAAAGAGAGAAAAGTATTAAATAGTAAAATAGAGAACGAATAAAACAAAAGGAGAAAAAAATAAGTACATTTGTTTAATTGTAGCAAATACATTTATTTCAGCTTTGATCATTTGTAAAAAAATATATCATTACTATTATTATCATTATTACTACTACTAATAATAATAATGTAATTGATTTATATCAATAAATCATAAGTCTCAAAGTCTTTATGTATAAACTTTAAAAAACACTTTGATTTAAAGATCAGATCATTTTTCATTAAATCATGGCTCGATTTTTTATTAATAACATCTAAAAAATGTTTTTATGCTTTATCATGCAATATTCTACAATCACAGAGAGAGAGAGACAGAGAGACAGCGAGAGAGAGAGAGAGAGACAGAGAGACAGAGAGAGAGAGAGACAGAGACAGAGAGAGAGACAGAGACAGAGAGAGAGAGAGAGAGAGAGAGAGAGACAGAGAGAGAGAGAGAGACA